>JAGFNQ010002317.1:0-59705 GCA_024364735.1 Boesenbergia rotunda | reverse complement strand
AAATAAAGAACTTTTTCGAAAATAAATTGAAATTCCTTTTCAAAACTAATTTTTACCCTCAAACTTGTCTCACAAAAACCTTAAGGTTAACGTGATTGAAAACCCTAGACTGGGGTGAGACAGACTAGGAAGTGAAACTCAATTTGAGCTATCCCTAACTTAAATTGGATCCAAATCATCAAAAAGTCTTTATGTGTAGAAACATAAAGATTTGGACCAATGGATGTTAGATAGCGGGTGCTCCAGACATATGACTGGGGACAAATTGAAGTTCACCAAACTCAAGTTCAAAAACCTGGGCTCAGTGGCATTTGGTAACAATGCTACACTCAAGGTAATTGAGTCAGGTAATATTGAACTTAAATCCAATTTCATTATTAAGAAAGTTCTATTGGTGGAAAACTTCAATTTTAACTTACTTAGCATAAGTCAGTTATGTGATTCTAGTTATTTAGTTACTTTCAACAATTCTAATTGCCTGATTAGAAATGCACAAGACTCAGAAATCATGCTTAAGGGCACTAGGAAAAACAATGTATACACTATAAATCTTCCCCTTATACCCAAATGCATGTTAACACAATTAGAACAATCAAAACTCTGGCATAGGAGATTAGGTCATACCAATCTAAGAACTATCTCAAAAATTACCCAACTTGGCTTAATCAAAGGTGTCCCTAAAATTAAGAATAATGAAAACCTAATATGTGAATCTTGTAATCAAGGCAAACAAACCAAGTCTAGTCACAAATTGATCCAATCTGATCAAACCCAAACAACACTTGAGCTCCTACACCTTGACCTATTTGATTCACATGGAGCCAAGTCACTGAGTGGAAACCGATACTGCTTAGTGATAATTGATGACTACTCTAGGTTCACCTGGGTCAGGTTTCTAAAGACCAAAGATGAAACCCTGAACCTTTTTAACAACTTTTGTAAATTGATTGAAAATCAAAATGATACCAAAATCAAAAGACTTAGGTCTGACCACGGGGGAGAATTCGAGAATCAAAGATTCGAAGAATTATGTAAAGTAAATGGATATAAACACGAATTTTCGTGTCCCAGAACCCCCCAACAAAATGGCATAGTAGAAAGAAAAAATAGAACCCTACAGGAAGCTGCTAGGGCTATGCTCAATGAATTTGACCTACCTAACCACTATTGGGCAGAAGCAATCAGCACAGCTTGCTATATCCAAAATAGGATTCTACCTAATAAAAAGATAAATAAAACACCCTATGAACTTTACTACCATAGACTTCCAAACCTACACTATCTTAGAGTCTTTGGATGCAAAGTCCATATTCTTAATACCAAAGACTATCTTGGAAAGTTTCAATCCAAGTCAAACCCAGGTATCTTTTTAGGATACTCTACAACAAGTAGAGCTTATAGGGTCTACAACAAAACAACTAAGAAAATTGAAGAAACAACCAACTTAATATTTGATGAAGAAACTAACCCAAAATCTGATAATTCTGAATTAGCTTCATCAAATACTGATCAAGAAGATAACTCTGAAACCCCAATTGAACCCTTTAATGACTTAACAATTGAACCAACTTCTGAATCAGTTGAACCAACCAATGAACCCAGAACTGAACCTATTGGACCAGCTGGACCTGAAGCTGAGCCAAGTACTAGAAAAACCAAGAAACCAGGACTAAGTCACCCAGCTGACCAAATCGTAGGTAATCCAACCTTAGGAGTCAGAACTAGAGCTTCCTATAGAAATCTTAGTCAAATAGCCATGATTTCAAAGATTGAACCTAAGACTATTGAGGAAGCCCTACCTGATCCTGACTGGATCCTAGCCATGCAAGAAGAGTTAGCCCAATTTGAGAGAAACCAAGTCTGGGAGTTAGTACCTAAGCCTAAGGGCAAATCCGTAATTGACACCAAGTGGGTATTTAGGAATAAGTTAAACGACCAAGGTGAAATAGTCCGAAATAAAACCCGCTTAGTAGCTAAGGGATTCAGTCAAGTAGAAGGGTTGGATTATGATGAAACCTATGCCCCTGTAGCTAGACTTGAGTCTATTAGGATGTTACTAGCCTTTGCATCCCATAAAGGATTTAAATTATACCAAATGGATGTAAAGTCAGCCTTCTTAAATGGGCTTATTAAGGAAGAAGTTTATGTAGGACAACCCCCAGGGTTTGAGGATATAGAAAAACCCGATCATGTCTACAAACTTAGTAAAGCCCTTTATGGACTAAAACAAGCACCCAGGGCCTGGTATGAAAGATTATCCAATTACCTGATTTCTAAAGAATTCAAACAAGGTCAAATTGACCCAACCTTGTTTGTTAAAATTTTAGAAAAGGATATATTTATTGCCCAAATTTACGTAGATGATATAATATTTGGATCAACTAACTCTAAATTTCTAAAAGAATTTGTAACAATAATGGAAAATGAGTTTGAAATGAGTTTAGTTGGGGAACTCAACTTTTTCCTAGGGTTACAAATCAAACAAACTAAGGATGGAAATTATGTACATCAATCTAAATATGCTAAAGAACTAATTAAGAAATTTAAAATGGATAACTCTAAAAGTATAAGTACCCCAATGGCCACAAATGTGAAAATAGATAATGACCCTGATGGTAAACCAGTAGACCTAAAACTTTATAGAAGTATGATAGGAAGTCTACTATACCTTACAGCCAGCAGACCTGATATACTTTTTTCAGTAGGAATGTGCGCTAGGTACCAAACCTGTGCTAAGGAAACTCACTTAGTAGCCCTAAAACGAATTTTAAGATACATTAAGGGCACCCTAAATATAGGGATATGGTACCCTAGGACTTCATCCTTTAAGTTATCAGGATACTCTGATTCTGACTATGCTGGTTGTAAATTAGATAGAAAAAGTACAAGTGGAAGCTGTCAACTTTTAGGAAACAGCTCAGTAAGTTGGTGCAGTAGGAAGCAACACTGTGTTACTCTATCCACAACTGAAGCTGAATATATAGCCTTAGGAGAGTGTGTAGCTCAACTCCTATGGATGATGCACACCCTTAAGGACTTTCAACTAGACTACAATCAGACCCAAGTCAATATTGACAATATTAGCTCAATTAACTTAACCAAAAATCCAATACAACATTCTAGAACCAAACACATAGAAGTGAAACATCACTTTGTAAGAGATCACGTAGCTAAGGGTGAAATAGTCCTTAAGCATGTAGACTCCAAGTCCAACCTAGCTGACATATTCACTAAACCCCTACCTGAATCTGAGTTCAGCTCACTGAGAAGGCAGTTAGGATTATGCTTAATAGAATAGAATCATTTGGTTTTTACTTTAATTTTAAAATATTTTAAATTGATTTTAAAATGGTGTTTATTTTAAAAGTTTTTCTAACTTAATCTTAAAAAGTTTTACTTTGGTTTTAAAATTTTTTCCTTGACTTAGTTTTATTTCAAAAACTACCCCCTTCAAAACTAGGGTTTTCTTCGAAATGGACTTAGCCTAGGCTCTAACCCTAGAATTGCATGCACCTATAGATCTAGAAGCCAGCATCTCACAAGCACCTTAGGGTACTTTGAGTGATAACCTAGAAAGGGTTGAGATGCTTAGGTCTTTGCCTTAACTCAAGATGCTTTAAGTCAGTGCATCTGCAGTAGTTGGGGCACTAAATACAAACTGAACAGCAATCAAGTTAAGTATCAAGTTTAGACAATCTAACTTGAACAATGCACTTAACTTGACTAACCCAAGCGAAAACTACTGTTTATAACAGTTGGTAAGTAGCTAATTGGGTTAGACACGTCCCTAAAGATTTAACCAGACTTAGGTTCCAGTTTGATTCAGTACAGCAAATGCTTTAATTATTGCAAAATTTTTTCTGCATTTTTGATATATGTCAAAGGGGGAGAGTTGGAAAGGAAACAGGGAACAAATTTTTTTTTTTAATTTTTTCCCATCGTCCTCCTCAAAAAGTTGAACTGGAAAAATAAAATTGGTGAATCAAAGTTAGTTTTATTTCTAAACTCTGAATTATTTTGAAACTTAATGTTTTTGCTTAAAATTATTGTTAAGCTTAAAGGTTTTAAAATTCTCTTTAAAAATTTCCAACTCTGAACTATGTGTTTTGAAATTATGTTTAAGCTTAACGTAGTGCATGAAAATTTTCCAAAACTGAAAATTTTCTAAAGTCTGAAATTTTTCCAAAACTGAAAATTTTCCAAAGTGTGAAATGTTCCAAAGTTTTCCAAACTTAGAACATCTTTTTGAAAAACTTAGCAAAAAAAAAAACTTTAGAGATTTCCCAACTTATTATCAAAACTTAACTCACACCACCTATTTTTGAAAAACCTAAGGGGAGATTTCTTCCAAGGGGAGGGAATCTAACTTAGGATTTCAATTTCAGCATTTTTTCCTTAACTTTTTGAACTGGGTTGCCATATATCAAAAAGGGGGAGATTGTTGGTGCAGAATGCACCCAAGTCAAACATGTGTTTTGATATTGGCAAAAGGGTTCAAAAGTTAAGGGTTAGTTGTTGTCTAACAAGTTTCTTGAGTGTACAGGAAAAGCCCTAGCGAAGGAATGCTGGGCACTGGCAAAGGAATGCCAGCCAGAAGAAAAGCCCTAGCGAAGGACTGCTAGGCTCTGGCGAAGGACTGCCAGAATGGACAAACCCTAGCGAAGGAATGCTAGGCACTGGCAAAGGGCTGCCAGAAGAAAAGACCTAGCGAAGGGCTGCTAGGCACCAAGCGAAGGGCTGCGTGGTACTCAAGACCTGGCGAAGGGCTGCTGGGCAAAAGTTCAACTGGAGGAGCCGGTTGGCACCAGGTAAATTCTCCCGAGAGGAGTAGGTGAGGACGCGTTCCCCTTGAGGGAACATTAGGCGTCGGTTCGACCTAGGGCTCCATTTTGGAGACCAAAGTCAGAACCAAGACAGCTGAGGCTGTATAAATTAAATTAAATATTTGTTTTATTATGTTTTGGACTAACCCTGGAAGCAGGACCGAAGGAACGTGTGTCTGCAGCTCAGAATGCCTCAAAGGAAAGAGGCAACTGGTGACCAGGGCGCCCGGAGTGTCCCGGGCGCCCCCAAGGTGAACACAAAACACAAAGAAAGCAAATGAACCTCGACAGTACATTCTGAGGGCGCCCCCGCTGTCCTGGGCGCCCCCATGGCAAACAAACTGAAGAGTTAAGCTGCTGCCGCGTCTGCACTGCGCACCCAGGGCGCCCTCGCTGTCCCGGGCGCCCCCAGCGCCCAGGGCGCCCCCAGCCTTACCAAGGAGAGCTCAGCGCTGCGGATAAGGTTTGGCCGGGTCAACCAGGGCGCCCCCAGCGTCCAGGGCGCCCCCGTCAAGGCATTATCCCGAGGATTAAGGGCTAAGACCTTGACCGAGCCTTTTGCGGATCAAGAGCCACGTGGGGGGGGCGCCCCCATCGACCAGGGCGCCCCCAGGCACTATAAAAAGGGCCCTAGACCCTCCTCTTTAATACACTGCTTTCATTCAACGCATCCAAACTCTCTGACGACCGCGCTCTGCTCCGGAAACTTCCCGACTCAAGAACGAAGTGCCGTCAACCTCCCACTGCACCAAAACTCGATCTACACCGGGAGTTGGTAAAACAAAGTGTATATTTCTATTTATAGTAATTTTGTAATCTCACTCTGTAACCGTTTTGCGCACTATAGAATTGCCCAAAGTAAACGGTCAACGACCGTGGGCCTTGGAGTAGGAGTCGACCCAGGCTCCGAACCAAGTAAAACCTTGGTGTTTGCGTTGTTTGATTTTATTCCGCCGCGCACTTACTCTTTCTTTTAAATCCGAACATTTTCCGATATTCACCCCCCCTCCATCGGTCTTTCTCGATCCAACAGTGTGGACATGATCATAAATTAAAACTTTACGGAAAAGTAAACTAATTTACTTTGTACCTCGCGTAACTCGAAGAAAGGGACGAGATCCAACCGTAGCGTCCCTTGGAAGCTCCGCCTCTATTCGCGTCCACGCCGAGTTCTCTTCGGGATGACTTCGCAAAGTCACGAGTTTTGTGCCGACGAGAACTACTAGATTCTCTAAAGGCACAACTAGAAGATCAAGAGAGAAGAAAGGAAACTAACCACCAAGAAACGGAATCTAAATTCCGGGAAGGAAGGAGACGCGATCCGCTTCTTCTTCTTCTTCGGCACGAACTTGGTGGAGGAAACTCACGGGCACCCTAGGTGCTTGCGCCGTCCCTAGGGGAGGAGAGAGAGTCGACCCTAGAGAGAGAAAGGGCATCGGCCCTAGAGAGAGAGAGAGTTAGAGAGAGAGAGGGAGAGAGCTAATCTCTTGATCAATCTATTAAGGAAATCAAGCCTAGCCTTGGTTCTTTTATATAGTAGCCTCTCCCTTGCCAAGTCTCCCCTTTAACGGAATTTTTCATAAGAAATTTATCCTATAAATTTTCTTTATGAATTATTCCGTTTAAACCAAGTTTTATTATAACTAATTTTATAATAAAACAAATACATCTCTCTTTTTATTATGGAATAAATTTTACAAGAAATTTATAAATTTTCTTATTATGGAAAAATCAATTCATAATTGATTTTATAAAATTAAAATAAACCATTCCATGGATCATTTTAATTCCCATAAAAATAATAAATTTCTATAAATTTATTTATATAAATTTCTTTATACAAATTTATTTATCCATAATTTATAAAACAAATCGCGCTAGATTTATTTTATTAATTAAACCAAATAAATTGGTTTTTCCCCAATATTGTGGCCGGCCAAACCCACCCTCTTTGGCCGGCCAAATCGAGCCGAACCCATTGCGAATTAAACTCATTTAATTCGCCCAATAAGCGTTCAAAAGACTTAGCCATTTTAAGCTTCCGTTGCGCCTCTGATTAACTTAGATTGGACTTATTTCTCTTGATCGAAAAATCTAATTTTCAACTCGTTTTAAATCCCTCGGATTACTCGTAGTGCGTGTGACTAAATAGGCTTTCGATTTATGTTGGCCGTCTATAATCAACTAATCATAGAACGATCATGAGTGACACCTAATAGTACATCATGACCCCCAATTAATCGAAAGATCAACGGTTGACCTCAGAAGTAATTCTGAAACCCTTCAGCAGCTCTAATGAATCGTGCCCCATTCCCTTCACCATCTTATACCCACTTGGTTCAGGACACGGTCTATGTGTGTCAGTCCCCACTAGGCTGACTACGTCACACCTAGCCCAAGTAGTGTCTTTCTCGTCCTTTGGATTTCTAATTACTCTCATGTATTTAAGAGGCTCATACTCTAAACATGACATGCTCTGGCCAGAGGCTTTGAGTAACAATCCGATGATAGGCTTGGGTATACATCTCCTCGCAAGGAGTGGTGAATCCTTTGTAGGCTGTTCAAACATCTTCGGGCACTTCGGCTTATACCTAATCATCCTGGGTCCACACCTCCTTGGAGATGCTTGCTTAAGATGTTAAAGTATAAGTCTCCATGACCAAGATGACTTGAACACCGCAAGTCAAAGGAACATCGCACTTAAGTTGCAGTAAGAACTTCACTGACATATCTTTATATATTACTATATGAAGTTTTACAGCTAGTCACTCCAATGAACTAGTTCCCTTAACTAGCATCCATGTTTATCTCCGGACATCCCAATGTCACCAGCCAGTGAGAATCAGCTGATTAGAGAATAATCCATGCTAGTCTCAACAGAATTGATAGTGTCCGTTTTTATCAATTCATCGACTAGGGATATTTTCAATACTTCACAATTGCACATGTAGAGATAATCACTAGTTGTGATCTCATCACAAATTCTCTTATGCTGTGAATTGTATTGCGGACATTCAGTAGATGAGTTTAAGATCCCAATCAAATACACAAACATGTATACTCAAATAGTGAATTTTCATTTATTAAAATAAATGTTTACAATCATAAGGCGATTGCCTTAGGACACTTCTCTCATATCACTAACAAACACAAACAGTTAAAGCAAAGGAACTGCGTCTGCAGCTCATGGGCAGGGCGCCCCCGTGCTCCCGGGTGCCCCCGCTGCTCCCGGGCGCCCCGGATGGTCCGAGCGCCCCCAGGTGAAGCTAACGAAGCAGATCCCATCGAAGCCAATGGATAAGAAGAAGACCCGGTCAACCTGGGCGCCCCCGTCAAAGCCTGATCCCGAGTTTTAAGGGATCAGAGCTGACCGAGATGGAAGCGGATCAGCTGACACGTGGGGGGGCGCCCCCGACGTTCCGGGCGCCCCCAGGGGCTATAAAAGGGCCCTCGATCCCAAGGCTTAAAATAACAATTCATTCAACGCAATCACGCTCTTCTGCTCCCGCGCTCTGCTCCGGAAACCTCCCGACTCGAGACTCAAGCGCCGACGACGTCCCGTTGCTCCAAAAATTCAATCTACATCGGGCGTCGGTAAAAGAAAAGTTACTTTTAAGTTTACTATACTGCTTTTGTAATATCTCTCTGTAAACGTTTTGCGCACTTATAGAATTGCCCGCAGAAAACGGTCAACGACCGTGGGCCTTGGAGTAGGAGTCGACCTAGGCTCCGAACCAAGTAAAACTACCTGTGTTCGCGATTGTTTTTATTCCGCTGCGTACTTGCTCTAGTTTTTATCCGAAAATCGTTTAACGATATTCACCCCCCTCTATCGTTTCTCTCGATCCAACACATTCTCGAGCAAAATGACCCTTCTTGCCATAGTTATAGCAAGTCAACTTGCTTTTAGATTTCTGACCATATTTCTTTTTTTTTAACATTCTACTTGAATGGGCCTTGCCCAGCAGCAGCAGCTTCTTTCCCATTTCCCTTTCCTTTTCATCTCTTGAACCATCTTTTCTTAATCTTCGATCCAGAGCCTTCAGCTACAAAAACTTGTCTAGAAATTCTTGCGGATTCAATTCTCTCCGCCTCCAGTTCAATATGGCGTGAGACATCAATGAAAGTCTTAATACTTTCACTATGTGTAAGGTTCTGTTTCATTGATTTCCAAGAATCAGGAAGGGAACGGATAATTGCCTGAACTTGTTGTTCATCAGTTAACTCATGACCAGCAATTTTTATCTCTTGAATCATATTTTCCCATTTCCCTCAGATGTTGGGTTATGGAGACATTCAGACGTTTCTTATAGCTATCAAACTTGATTGTCAACCGACGAAACTTGCTCAAGCTAACTCTACTGTATTTATCTCTCAGGGCAACCCAGACAACATGAGCTAATGGTAATGACTCATACTCATATATCAGGTCATCTACCATTGAACTAATCAAAATACCCATAGCAGTGGAGTTCTTTTTCTTCCATGCCTTATAGGCATCAAGATCACGTTTATGCTGAGCTGTAGAACCATCTGCTGGTTCTACCATAAATTGATTTACAACTTCTAGAACTTCTTGTTCCTCAAGTACAAACAGTATCTTAAGGTGCCATATTTTGTAATTGTCCTCATTTAATTTTTCTCCTTTATTGAGTTCAGCTATTATATTCTTCGTTGCCATGATCTAACATAAATAAACGCATTATTTAGTATTCAGTGTAACTCATATGCATGTAATTAATAATTAAGTGGTAAGTACATTCCCACTCATCCTCCGTATATCCAATCTAATAAACATTGATTAGTTATTTTACATACATCCTGTCGGGACGAGATAGACCGGCAAGAGGGGGTGAATTGTCGTTGTAAAATAAAAATAAATCTTTTGTGCGGCTCACAAAGATTTCAGATTAGTTGCTATAATTAAATAAGATAAGCATAAACTAACTCAACTAGTAGAAAGGTTAAGACACAGAAATTACTTGGTTGCAACCTAGGTGGTTGTTAATCCGAGACGGTTGATGCTCACTATGAAAATCACCTTCTGACAAAAAAGCTTTTTACAAACTTTGTAACACAAGACAGAAGCTAGAAGAATTACAATCAATACGTTGAAAATCTCTTTAACTTCTAAGCCTATTTATAGACTAAGGAAATTAATCATTACCGTTGATCATAGATAAATTTAATCCTTAACCATTGATTAAAAGATAAATTTTATCTTTTATAAAGCTTATCGTTTTAAATGATAAGGTTAATCTTTTAAGCGGTAGAAGCTTCTGTCCGATTAAAGGATAGTAATTATCCTTTAATTGAATGTAAATAAATTTAATCCCTAATCGTTGATTAAAAGATAAATTTTATCTTTTATAAAGTTTATCATTTTAAAAGATAAGGTTAATCTTTTAAACGATAGAAACTTTTGTGTATGCAAGTTGTCCACGTGTATTGTTTGGTCAAAGTTTGTGGTCAAGCCTCCATGCTTCTCCAACAATTTTGGTCAAATATGGTCCAAGTCAAAACTTTGGGTCAAAGTCAATAGAGTAGACTTTTTGGTAGACACTTTGTTTGAGTGGTTTCTGGCCAACCGGAATTAGGTTCACCCGAACCCGACTCCGGCCTATCACCCTTCGAGCATCCTTCCTCCCGGCTTCTCGTCCCTCGGACGTCACGCACGCCCTTCTCGCTCCACTGGTGTACTCTTCCGTAGCTTCCGCGTCCCTCAGATGCATCGAACCAAATAACTCACTTCCTCGTGCAATTCTTCTTGCCCATTGCGTCTTACGCTCGACTTCCTCCGCTCCTAAGCTCTTGCACACTTAGACAGAGGAATCAAAACCAGAACAAGATCTAACGTAACTTGGTTGATCGCATCAAAACCAACCGGGGCATCAACAATCTCTCCCCTTTTGATGTGCATTAACCCAAGTTTAGTTAAGATTAAACTAAAAGAAATAATACTAACTAATAATTAAGCATAAAAAAAATATTTACAAATTAAAACTACAACCTCCCTATGAACTTAAACTATTCTCCCCCTTTGATCATAGCAAACAATAGGGCACAACAAAAACTAGGGAAAGGAAAAAGATAGAAAATATGAATGAAATAATTTCTATGCATTCTTCTGTTTAAAACAAAATCTTTGGAAAAGAATTGAAAACATTTGCGCAAATATAAATAGTCATAGATTAAAATTTTAAAGATTAAATTTTTAAAATTTGAAATTGTATCAAAAAAATCAAAGAAAATTATATTAAGGCCAACAGATACTGAGTAGATTTAGAAAAATTAAATTTTATAAAAATAATTTTCTATAGAAATTTAATATTAAAAAAAAATCAAATTTCAATAAAAAATCATAGAAAATCATAGTAGAATTAAATAAGAGAAATAGAGTTTAAGCTTTCACAAAAAATTTTGACTTAAAAAACGTTATTTATATCCAAAAATAAATTAAATACTGACATAGTAGAATTTTGAAAAATAAATATTTAAAATTGAAAAATACTTCAAAAAATTAAAGTAAAATTTTACTGAGGTTTAATAATCATATCTAGATTCGAAAAAATTGGATCAAGGAAAATAAATTTTTATCAATTTTTAAAATTTAAAATTTGAATTTTTGAACACAAAATTATGAAAAATTGAGAAATAATCGAAAAAAATCTCAAAAATTCACAGTAAGTATAAAAATATTCATATATTTAAGAAAAATATGAATATAATTTTATCAATTTAAAATTCAATTTCTATTTATTTTTTAAGAAAGTGAATAATAAAAAGTGAAAGAAAAAATATATTAAAAAAATAACAAAAAACTATTAGTACTAAAATATATAACAAGTAAAAATTAATCTAGTTAAGGCTTAGGAATCCAAAATAAATTCCTGTTTATGGGGTTAATTAAAAATTTTGTAAGTATATAGTTCTTGGACACTTTTCTAAGTTGACCCCTGTGATTTTTAATATATCAGTTCAAATTATCAGGATAACTATTTTTCTTTTGGCGTAAACATGCAATATCAAATTCTAATTTTTCAACTAAAATTTTCAAATTAACAATATTATTTTTCAGTTTATCAGAACCATCAGAAAAACATGCATTAGTCAATTTCATTTTTAATTTTTGATTTTTTTTCTAATTTAAGATTAGTTTTAAGTATTGCTTTTATATCAGAGTATAATTGATTGTGAGAGAGAAAACATAGCTCACTTATCGGGTCACTTTCGAACAGAGGGACTCTCCCTTCGTCGTTGTTTTCTTCTGGTGTAGCTCCTCCTTCCTCAGTGCTCTCCTCTTGATGACTTGCCAACAGCGCAAATCCAGCGTATTCTTCAACTTTTAATTCATCAGATGAGGTCTCATCCCAGGTGGTATTCAGCGCCTTCTTCTTCTTTGCTGGTTCTTGAGTTTGGGATACTGATCTTTTAGATCACCTTCCTCTTTGCAGTTATAGCATCAGACTGTACGCATTTTCGGAGATCATCTTTTACCTTGAAACTTAGAAAATTTATTAGCCCTTTTAAAAAAACTTTTAAGGGCTTTTACCATCTCCACTGTATTTTCATCGTCCGTTGATGACTCATCCTCGATCTAGTTTCTCCTCGCGTTAAGAGCGACGTTGTCCATTTTCCTTCTCTTCCCTACACACCGAGATTCGTGAAGTTCTAAAATTGAAAATAGTTGTTCTAGAGTACTTACCTCAAGGTCTTTTGAAATAAAATATGCGTTGATTACTAAGGTATAATACGAGGCTCTCAGGAAAGCATTCAATGCATACCATTGAGCGTCGCGATTTGATACCTTTTCACCGAGGTTCTCAAGGTTCATGATTAGCTCTTTTACCTTAGCGTGCAGTTGGGCAATTGATTGACCGTCTTCCATTCGAAGGTTGGCAAGCTGGCTTTGTAGGATGTCTCGTCGTGCCAGTTTTGCCTCTGAGGTGCCTTCGTGCAATTCCAGGAACTTTTCCTAAAGTTCCTTTGCCGAGTTGTACTGACATCATGTTCGGGGAGGATAGTCAACAGATGGAATTCCGCCTTTCCATTTGCTATCGGGTCTGCTTGTTCCATTATTCCAAGAGTCAGGTTCCTTGATTTTTTCTTCGTTATCTTTTGGAGATGAAAAACTATTTTTCATTATTAGTAATAATTCGTAATCAGTAGTAAAAAATACCTTCAATTTTCTTTTTCATGCTGCGAGCTCCCCCTCAAACTTCGGTGGGTAGATCACTCGTCCAACCATTTTTCAGATTTTGCTGCAGTTGGCGGTTAGTCCTTCTGTAGCGTCCTGACTCTGATACCACTTGTCGGGATGAGGTGGACCGGCAAGAGAGGGTGAATTGCCACTATAAAATAAAAATAAATCTTTTGTGCGGCTCACAAAGATTCCAGATTAGTTGCTACAATTAAATAAGATAAGCATAAACTAACTTAACTAGTAGAAAGGCTAAGACACAGAAATCTCTTGGTTGCAACGTAGATGGTTGTTAATCCATGACTGTTGAAACTCACTATGAAAATCTCATTCTGGCGGAGAAGCCTTTTACAAACTTTGTAGCACAAGACAGAAGCTAGAAGAATTACAATCAATCTGTTATAAATCTCTTTAACTTTTAAGCCTATTTATAAGCTAAGGAAATTAATCATTACCGTTGATCATAGATTAAAGATTAAATTTAATCTTTAACCGTTGATTAAAGGATAAATTTTACCTTTTATAAATCTTATCGTTTTGAAAGATAAGGTTAATCATTTAAACGGTAAAAGCTACTGTCCGATTAAAGGATAATAATTATCTTTTAATTGAATGTAGATAAATTAATCCTTAACCGTTGATTAAAAGATAAATTTTATCTTTTATAAAGTTTATCGTTTTAAAAGATAAGGTTAATCTTTTAAACGGTAAAAGTTTTTGTGCAAGCAAGCTGTCCATGTGTGTTGCTTGGTCAAAGTCTTCGGTCATGTCTCCATGCCTCTCCAACAATTTTGGTCAAATATAGTCCAAGTCAAAACTTTGACTTGGTCAAAGTCAATAGAGTTGACCTTTTGGTAGACGCTTTGTTTGGGTGATTTCTGGCCAACCAGAGTTAAGCTCACCCGAACTCGACTCCGACCTTTCGCCCCTCGAGGGTCCTTTCTGTTGATGCAGTCTGACCCGATTGTTGTTTTGGTGTTGACACCGATTTAAGTTTGGTTGAGTAAATTCGTATTAAGTCCTGGTTGAGGACTGGGCACGAATCCCGGTAAGTGAAGCCGAGTCCTAGTGAGTGAAGTCGGGTGATGGAAACCCGGGTGATGAAAACCCCGGTGAGTAAAGCAGGGTCCCGGTGAGTGAAGCAGAGTCCCGGTGAGTGAAGCTAGGTGACGGAAATCCCGATGAGTGTAGCCGGGTCCCGGTGAGTGAAGTCGGTTGACGGAAACCCCGGTGAGTGAAGTCGGGTCCCGGTGAGTGAAGCCGGGTGACGGAAATCCCAGTGAGTGAAGCCGGGTGACGGAAATCCCTGTGAGTGAAGCCGGGTCCTAGCGAGTGAAGCTAGGTGACGGAAACCCCAGTGAGTGAAGTCGGGTCCTAGTGAGTGAAGCTAGGTTGAACAAAGTTCTGGTGAGTGAAGTCGGGCATGAAGTCTTGGTCCGGGGGACTGTGCATGAGTCAACTAAGTGATTGGATCGGCCTGGAGTCCGATCAGAAGTTGGCACGAGCTCCCTTGGTAATAGATTGGTCTGGTGACCGATCCAGGGAGTCTGATCGTTCTGGTGAACGATCAGGGAGAGAACAGAAACATTCTATGTGGTTTCTGTGTGGTTTCTGATCGTTCTGGTGAACGATCAGAAAGGGATCAGAGAGTTTGGAGAAAAACCCTGATCGGTCAAAGAGACCGATTCAGAGTCCTCCTGGACCGATCAGGAGGGTTCCTGATCGGTCCAGAGGTGACCTGATCGGTCCCTTGGACTGATCAGGGCATAACCTGATCGGTCATGGGACCGATTAGGTGCCTTTGGTTGGTGGGTTGTGGCTTGAAATCCAAGTAAGATGGTGGATCGGTCCGGTGACCGATCCTCGATCCCTAATCGGTCAGTGTGACCGATCACAGAGTCACTGGATCGATCAGGCAGGAGCCTGATTGATCAGGATCTTCACTGATCGGTCCCAGTGACCGATCAGTGTCTGAACTTTAATTTGAAAACGTTGTCAGACTTCTGATAACCCTCTGAATCGCTTCTGATTTCTCTGTTACACTGCTGATTTCCTTTTGATATGTTGTGCTAAGCCTCTGATGAGTATGCAGGTGATACAGGGATGACACAAACCAAGAAGGAGGGTCAATGGGCAACTTTCGCTTCGATCAGGTTTGTTTGTTTTCCATTCGCAGGTTTCAACAACTTCAGGCGCGGCTGGCGACTGACCGAGGCTCAGCTGAAGAGGTCTTCAGTGGACTGAGCGCTCTGTGAAGGTCAGTGGGTCAGGCTATGGTTCAGTGGGTGCTGACAAAGCTGGGCGATGAGCATGAGGAAGTTTAAGAGGGAGAGGCTGGCGATGCAGACACAACAACAAGAGAGAAACAGAAAACGAGCAAAGGTTTTTGCGGGGTTTGGCTGTGTGGTTGTTGTATGTATTGTTTCTTCCTCCTTGAAGCTTCCTACTGCATCTATTGTGTGTAAGCTTTCCTTTGTCTCTGTGCGTTGGTTGATATCATTCTGAGACTATCTGTGGAGAGGTTTCTCCACCGAGAAGGAGGCTGTGATATCCAAATTTTCGGGGCTTGATCTGCCGACGATCAAGGGATCGCCCACCTCACGGGCACGCCAAGGAGTAGGGGCAAGTTATCCCCGAACCTTGTACATCTTTGTGTTAGCATTTGTATTGTTTTCTGTCTTTGTTCTTCCTGCTGGTTTTCTTCCGTTGCTAACCCTAATCGCAGAAAGTTCAAAGAGCCAAAAGTTTGAGTGTCTGGCTATTCATCCCCCCCCCCTCTCTAGCCATCCAAGGTCCAACACTTTCTCTCGGCTTCTCATCTCTCAGACGTCGCGCACGTCCTTCTCACTCCACCGGTGTACTCTTCTGCAACTTCCGCGTGCCTCAGATGCACCGAGCCCGATAGCTCTCTTCCTCGTGCAATCCTTCTCGTCCACTGCATCTTACGCTTGACTTCCTCCATTCTTAAGCTCTTGCACACTTAGACAGAGGGATCAAAACCACAATAGGACCTAACCTAACTTGGTTGATCACATCAAAACCAACCGGGGCACCAACACATCCCATCATATGATCTAATCATAAATGAACTCATCATTTAAATGAAATGAACTAATCATTAACAAGTTTGTTAACACATAACATAACTTTTCATAAAATAAAATTGTTCATGTATAATGACAGTAACCACTATATATATGACTAAAAAAAACTAAATGAGCAAATACTGTTTGTACATAACAACAGTAACAAAGACAAGACTCTAATAAACTAGATAAGCTAACACCACTCCCACTAGAACAAATACTAGCGCGTTGGTAAACACTATCCCTTTCATCCCAAACTTGATCTGAAGTAAGTTAAGTTTAGGATCCTCCACGTATTTTATAGGATCTTCTTCTTGATCCTCCTTGATTTCTTCAATTGGATCCATTTCGAATTCCTCCAGCTCCTCCTCGAATTCTACTGGATCCTCCTTCGGATCATATTCCAATTCTTCGGGATCTTCTTCTAGATCGTCCTCAGAATCTTTCAGATCCTCTTCTGAAAATTTTTGACGAAGTAGTTCTTTACACAACTCAGTATATGAGATATACCCTTCATAGCATCCCAGATACATCTTTCAGTTACTCTACCATGCCTCGGCAACGAACGAATCAATGCCCCGATCCAGTAGGTATTTAGGACTGGAAACTCTTCCTGCTTGAGTTTCCAAACCAGTCGATCCAGCCTTCCCATATGTCCTTAAATTCCAAGACTTGGGTTGTAGTCAATCTCCTCTATTTATTCTCTCAGCTCATTCCGTCGCACCTCACGACGGGTCATTAGTAAATCGAATCCTCGGCATCTGGAATTGAAAATCACAATATTAGTACAGAACCGACAAATCAGTAACAAAACTGGTTTAATTCAATTCACATATATGCATAAACCCACAAAGTCATAAACAGATAAGAAAAATAAATTTTTTTAATTTGAGGAACTCTATTGACTAATACACCCGGCTGATCGATTAGGAAATTGAATCCTTAGTCTGGGTCCATTGACCTCATTAGAACTAATTTAATTGGACAGGAATTTTTTATCTAAGTTGTTCTTATTTAATCCTTAGCTCATTTAAATCAGAGTCATATTTATTGATCAAACCAAATAAATCGGCTCTAGTTTGTATCAGACTGATCTTGTTAAACCAACTAATGATTTGAACTGGATTAGATTTAATTGGACTAATTAGGTTTGGTCAAATCAACTAATGATTTGAACTCGAAGTGAGTCTAGCTAGTTAGATCAACTTGGTCTGGTTCAAATGAACAATCTGATCTAATTTAATTAATTCTAACTCATTTAATTTAATTTGATCCATTGATTAAATATGACCCATCATTGTCTAATTAGTTGGAATCTTATTTAAATTCAAGAAAAATTTGATTAATATACTTACGTATTTTTTAAAATAAAAAAACCATCCTTTTTTTCTTTTAAGCGGTTAATGTTTCGTTCCGGTGTTTTGTTTTTCCGCCGCCACGCCTCTTTCTTCGGCCATCCATTGATGGCCATTGTTGCTGCCGGCTCACCACCACCGTAAGGCATTTACCGACTACAGAAGTCAATCGCCGACCGTCTGACGAGGTAGCCAGCCCCAGCGACAACCACTACTGTGATTTCATGCGGTGCCGTCGGCTTAGGGGAAATCATGAAACGCAGTTGGATTTTTGGACGATTACGGCTGAGGAGCGACTAGCAAGGGTCTGATATACTCTCAAAGATATCAACATGCTCACATGCTCATTGTTAGATTTTGATATGCATGATTGATTTCACAAAACTATAAAAATTTATAGTGAATTTTTCGTAGATCCTGAGCACTCGGAGACGGAGAAATATCGTTGGAGAAAGCCGCGACGAGAAAATTACGATGAACGTTTCTTGTATAGTCCACGAATTAAATTCCTCACTCGCTCTAGATGTTCCTTTGCCAGACTTGATGTCCTTCTCTTAGACGCACACACTCTCCTTTTATAATAACGGGTCTAGGAGAGAAATGAAAAAAATGGAAAAGAGGATTTTGCTCACGTCCCCCACGTCCGGCATTTTCTACATATTCAACTGTTACGTTAGACAATTTGATAATGTTTCGATGGTCAACACTCTCGTATTACTATTTTTTACTTAAAGACCATCAAAACAAACTAAAAGTAGAAGTATCCCATGTTCAATTAATTATAATCATTGTTTATCTATAACTAAAAGAGGATTTTAAATTTGCATATACAATTTCAAATAATCGAGTTAAATACAATTCGTCGAGGACATCACTAGATCAAAAGAATCTTTAAAAAAAAAATCCCGGCAGACAACGAGTAGTGCTGTATCTATCCAACGATTTTCCAAACCGATTGGATATCTTTATTTGTTTTAATAGAATCGCTAAATTGTTTGGCAACAACCGTACGCGAGGCGGAGCAACGGTTAACGATTTGACATGATCAATGTATTCCCCAAAGTATATAATATTATGATCTCGGATCATCAGTTGAATCTCATCAAAATTTCTATTAAGATAAATCAAAAAATATTCAAACTGAACAGTTAAACATGATTTGTTCAGAAAGGTAAATTTATAAATTCATGATCACATGGGTGTAAGACAAGGACTGGCTTGATGTGCCAGGTACCTATCATCCGGCCAACGGAGCTTGCGTCAGAGTTTGGAACCCTGCGATAGAATTGAAAGGATCAAACAAAATAACCCCTTTCTTCTACTGCCAGATCTCACCAGGCGCTTAATCAATTACATCCTGTAAATTTGGACCACCGATTGCTTCGTCATCCTAAACGTCTCTCACACAGTCCGTCTCCGAATATCGTGAAAGTGAAACATGTGTTTGTGCATCGCACTCAGGTGCCATTAATTGGCACCATCCACCGTGCCGATCGGCATATACGACGTTGGCACATAGTGTCCACATGGTGGGTCGGTCACCAAATTCGCCTCATCATTAATTCATTCGTGTTAGTACGTGACGATGCATGCAGCAACTCTCCTCTCATGGGGCCTCGCCATCATATATCCCTCCCTGCTTGGGCTGTCGAGCTTTCCTGGGCACTGAAGGATTAAGCATGTCTGTCCCGAATTGAATCCACAGTCTTGTCAATCCTAATCCCGTGGGTGTTGCGTTTCCCTTTTTCCGGGAAGAAAAGTAAGCAGGATCATGAGACAAGCCATATGCTCATATGAGATGTGGGAGGCGGGACGGGGGACGGAGGCAGCTGTTTTATGATGGCGAATAAGAAAGGCATCGTCCTCGACCGTCCATGCATCAGTGGTTGCCTCACTTTGGAGGGGCACCCTGCGGCCAAAGTGGGATATTGGATTATTGGTAGCTCAGTGCCTTCTATTTGTCCGCTGGCCGGAAACCAACCGCCCGCGAGCACTCGCGGAGGATGCCATACTAGTGATGTGATTGTGATGTGGTTTCGTGTAAGGCCCATGGACAAAGCCTGCTGGGCCGAATGACTCGATGGGCCTGCTATTGCCTTCTGGTTGAGCATGCATGACATAATTCAAATGACAGCAATTTTTTCCGAATTTGAGAAAATATTTAATTTTCAATCCAAATAGAGAGGATATAGAGAAATTTTATAGACTCGATTAAATAATTAGATAATTGAGTATACATATTAGAATAATCGAGTATAAAGACGGATCTAATATATCCGACCGGAATATCCAAATTAATTCAGAGAGTCCAGCACTCATCACTGTGGCCACAGTGCTGATTTTTTGAAAAATAAACATCACATTTGATTTTACAACTGATTTTAGTGTTGATTTTTGAAAATCAGCCTCATAGTAGTGTGAAATTTTGGTTTAATTGAATTAGAAATTTTAAAATCGGAATCGAACCAAATTATCTGATTATTAAAATAACCGAACCAAATTTTTAAATATAATTGGTCGGATCGGTTAATTTGATTTAATCGAACTTTTACTTACCCCTAATAGAGGAGGTATGTGAATGTGGATGGATATCGGATCCTAGTATGAAAATGAATATAATAAGTAAGAATGAAAATAAAAAATATAAAATCTAATTCAAACCCAACTCATTATCATCCCTAAACCCAAGCAAGCAACCTTGTCACTTTGTTAGACTCTCTTGATCCTCCAAACTCTTCTTCCTCCAAGTCACTGATTTTAGCTATTTACTCAGCTCAGCTTGCTGACTTGGAGCTGATGATCAGGTCTGGGGAAACAAGGATAATTATATTTGCTGACAAGGAACACAGGTAAATTTTAGCTTCAGACAAATTGATGGGAGAATAAAACAAGTTCATATGCTTGGTAAATGTTATAATTGAAGGTTACATGAATTCCTTGTTCATGCTAAACTGCAGAGATATTTGAGTTCTATCTATACATCTATCAGAATAATAATAATAATATTGTATTGAATATTTTAGTAGTTTATTCGTTTTGGAATCACTTGCCTTGAGAATGGCAATTCTTGGAATGTGTGCGATTGAGTATGGTGTCTTTTTTTTAAATTTTATTTAATTTATGGTCAATTTAAGTTTCCAAGTAACACTATGCCGATAACATGTAAATAAAAATAAAAATAAAACAAAAACGCTGTATATTTTCCAATAATAAAAATGATATCATCAATAGTTCTAGGCATGCTGTAAGTAAATGTGAATAAAAAAAAGGGTCAAGATTTGAAAGGAAAAACTAAAGGAGGAAATTTATCATGCTAAATAACCAGAATTGATAAAAAAATGCATTCATACCCTACATTTTATTTCTTCGTATTTCAAAATTATACATTTTTTCAGAGGCCTTGTTTGTTTAATAAAATAATTCAAAATACAAATTAAAAGTTATGAGTTAAAAATATTTCTACCAGCTAAAATTTCAGAGTTAAAATGAATGACACTAATTACTTGTAGAGGATACTTTTAGAAAATATTGAAAAATTACGAGTTAAATTGAAATTTACAAAAAAAAAAAAAATTGCTTTGTTTGTTTTCTGCCTTTTAGCTATTCACTGAAAAGTCCATGGATTCAAAGCCTTCCTCTACTCTCCTTGGCTTTTGCTCCCATTGAACAGATCCTACAAATAGCAAAGGAACTCAGAAGATTCCTCTCTGATGGGAAAAGCACCATGGCCTACTGCTAGTAGCAGAAAGCATATGACAAACAAAGTTTTCCCTTTTTTTTTAAACATATCTAAAAGTAAACATTGATCAAGCAATTTCCCAGCTTTACCATTCTCTAACCAAACTTTTAGTACCTGAAGTTGAATGTCAAGACATTACAACATTCTACAATATTGCAGTTATCTTGAAGTAACAAAACAAAGTTGGCATTATCGTCGAAACTTCCAGTAAATTAGTAACTTGCCCTGGAGCTTTTGCCACAAGTTTGGATAAAATTGTGATCTTTGGTTGATAACCGAGAAGGATCAAAAGAGGACTAGCTTCTGAGCTTCAATCGTTCAACAGGGCAAACATTGGAAATTGATTGACCGTTGCAACCTCAGTAGGCCTAGCAGTTGCCACTCTCCAAGTTGCTGTGTTGCTACCGTCCCCGTACTCAAACTTCATCGCGGCGGGGCAGAAGTACGCCGGAGAGTAGTCTCTGAAACCGCCATGGTAGGATACATCATGTGTAAAGGTTTCTGCCTTGTTATCCGAAGAGTTACGGTTATTTCCAACTGAAGGTGAAACATCTGGTGGAGCATCTGACTGTGAAGGATCAGGAGTATAGTAGGTCTTTGAATTCCACAGCATTTCATTCGGACCCGAGTTTGTTGGCTCAGCGATGGCCGTCTGATCAGACGATGTGGGATTGGCTTCTTTTGGTGGTCGTTTAGTGAGGTCGCCACCGATTAGGTGGGAACTCGAGCAAATGCGCTTGACATTGTAGTTGCTGATATCGAAATTTGTCACCGCATTTGGCCCTCTGAACTTGATGGCGGCGATGTCGTAGGCTTCTGCAGCCTCCTCTTGAGTGCCTGCACAGTTGAGTTCATATAGAACATACAACGAATTGTGTGCATCTCTTCATTAGATAAAACTTGAAGACTGATCAAATAGTCAATAGCTAATTTGGTGAAAATGAAGTACTCCACTTGAGAAATACTTCTTAGAATGATGGCAAGAGAGTGATTCAAGAGAGACATTTGATAAAATACGAATTTGGAAACAAATACATCACCCAATTCAAATTCGACTAAGAAGGCCAATCCATCACCAATTATCAATACTTGTAGAAGAAAGAGGAGTTTCTCATGCATGCAAAACTTGAATACAATCAATTAAGCGAACTGATGGTTGATTAGTTGAATATATGCATTCTTGCATGAAGAAGTTACTCACTGAAAGTGCCGAGGTACAAGTCTTTGTTGCCTGCGACTCTGCCAATTCTAGCTTGCCATCTACCATGCTGGTGGTGCCTACAGTAACAAACGAAAAGGGGTTCATGCTATGGTTCAAGACAAGAAAAGCTACAAGGCAGTAAACAAAAGAGCTGTGCTTAAAATGCTAACTAAAGTTGGGATTGCCAGGACCTTGTCACTCCTCTATAAACTGATGCCCCTCTCGAGAAGCCACTGCTCTTCCTAAATATATTAAGGAAAAAAAACAAAAACAAGAAGTTTGTGTGCTCCATTACAATATGTTTGTCAGAAAAAATTTCAGTATGCTTTCTAAAAGGATTAGTGTAGATTAACCTTCGAAGACTGGCAATGAACTCTTGACGGGTCATGTTCTTCATCTCTCCAAGCTGATTCTCATAGGTGCTCAGCTGCGATAAGTAGCCACAAGTGTTCAAAGAGATTATGCTAATTAATATGCAATGGATTCAATTCCACCTACTGGAAAATTTGTGTGAGTTGTTGGTCCCCAATACTTGAGTGCAGCCAAATCATATGCCCTTGCCGCCTTTTCTTCCTTGTCATACCCTCCTACAATTCAACATACACAAAACCGATACAAAAAAAGACTAGATCCGAGCCTTCAGACAAACTAACTATGCACCACTTACCAAGATAAACTACCACCAAAAGAATGGAGAATCAAGAAAGCCATTTAAGGACGACATGAAAAAAGAAACAACAAAAGAGGTTAAAAATCTCCTCTTAATTAGATAATTCATAAACTCGTAGCCAATTCAATGGATGATTTGAAATAAGCACCGCAATACCTTGCCTTCCCTTTCTTGTTTGACCTTCCCTTCTACAGGTGTTGTCCCACAGGTGGGCTTCATATCTTCCAGTCCATCTATGCCTAAAGCACACACCAATCTTGTTTAAACATCATTAACATAAGTAAAGTTTATTATATTCCAAAGGTGCTCACCTAGTCACTCCCCTATACTGTGAGGTTCTTTGCCCGAAAGTCTCAATAGACTTGTGAGGAACCAGTTCATGGGCTGATGATTTACCGTTCAAGCAATTGAGATCGGTGGTGGCCTCCGGCAAAGATTCCCCGGTTGGAACAATTTCATGGGAACAAGTCTGAAAACCAGGGCCCATAGAGAGGCTTAATGATTGGGACTCATTTGCCTTATTCAGTTTCCTATTATCTGGCACATATTGGTGTTGCCGTAGCCATGACTTCATGCTAGAAATGGAGGTTGAACTTTCTATTCCTAAATTATAGATGGAACCTGTAGTGGAGCTTTGGTTAGCATTTGCAATGAGGAACACCGGCTTGGGGGTGATTCGATCATCAAATGATTGGCAAGGGTGGTGGTGCTGCTGGTGGAAGGAGCGAATATAGGGGTATCCTGCTTCGCCTTTTTCCGCCACCGGTGTTATCTCGGGGGAGGTGATTGAAGGGGGAATGTTAACATTGATTCCATCTATGCCTGAGCTGTGGTGATGATATAAGTCGTGGAATTGCGAGATGGGCTGTTGTTGTTGCAAGGATTGGTGCTCACCATTGGGATTCCCTGAGTAGCTACCCAAGAAATCCTCAAACTTTGGCCCTTGTTCATCATGGATAGGGCTGGCAATTACATCATATTTCCAGTCTAAAAAAATTCCAAGCATCATTCATAGTGTTAGTGAATCTTATCCATGTTTTACCATGTTAATCAAGGAATTAAACTTCAACATCTTTCAATAAAGGAGCAATAAGTTAATGCCTCAATTCAATTCATTCTCAAAGCGAGAAACTACCAACAACAAGTAGCCTATCTTTGATCCAAACCCAAGTGACTCACTTTTCTGAAAGAAAGAACCAACTTTTGAAGAAGAATATTGATTAAAAATTTGTTTTTTTTTCGACACAATAAAAGTACTTCATTCAATCAAACACTATATGCATCCAACAACTTGGAACTGACTGTTATTAGAGAAGGGTAAGGCACTATCTATCTGTACAAATTCGTTAATGACAACTTCTCCAGGAAGCAATGACTTCTTGAAAAAAGGGAAGGAAAAGATTATCAAACATAACCTAAATCACACATATTTTCAAACAAGAGCCAAGCAAAAATAACAATAGGTCAAAATGGATGAAAAGATGGATTCAACTGGAACCAAGCTAAACACCTAAATCCATAGACATAAACTTGGACAACAAA
Organism: Boesenbergia rotunda; assembly: GCA_024364735.1. Taxonomy (NCBI): domain Eukaryota; kingdom Viridiplantae; phylum Streptophyta; class Magnoliopsida; order Zingiberales; family Zingiberaceae; genus Boesenbergia; species Boesenbergia rotunda. Next base: position 35,089 of record JAGFNQ010002317.1, on the reverse strand, counting down.
CCCATTTCTCACACAATAAAAAAAATTTGGATAGATAAGAGATAAAAAGAGATTAACAAAGGCTAACATTCTCATCCTACCTGAAGCAGGGGGATGCCTCAAGGGTGGCTCCATGAGGGAAACGGAGGAGGCATCAGAATTCAGAGGCATAAGAACAAGAGGATTCACAGGAGGGTCAGTGCCAGTACTAAACCCCACCTCCCCACCATTTCCTCCCTCTCCACTCCCATGCAACTCATCTTCCTCTACTTCTCCCCTGCTGGAAGATAAGGAGAAGCCAAGCCAGTCGGTCACCTCCATCAAGCCCGAGAAAACTATGATGCAAGCTGCAACCCAGAAACCAAGAAAACTATGATGGGAAGCTCTATGGGATTCTCTATATCGACTCCTTGCAAACCCAAGAACGAGGTGGTGGCAGATTAAAAGCAAAGCAGCGGCAGGATCAGAGGCGAGGCTTGGCCCTGTGCGATTTATTATGAGGAAGACTTCTTTATTTGATTACGCAGCAGGATTGTTAACGTTTTTGTCCTCGCGTTTGGATTATAATAAATAAATTTGTGGGAGCAGAAGGAAAGATCAATGGGATACGTAAGAGACTGAGTTTGGAGTACGTGTTTGTGTGCGTGCCGAGGCGAGCACCAGAGTCTGCTCTGCCTGCGATGCCACCTCGGGACTCGTTCCCTGACCTTCATCGTAGATAAGCTTGTTTGATGGAGGAGCAGAGGCAGCAGCCACCGCTCGTTGAAAATGAAACCGTCCATACTCCATACCTTCCCTGTTTCTTCATCTCAAGTTTAATCCTTAAATCAATTTAAATAGCGAAATAAATCACGGATACTCAATCAACCTGTTATATATATATATATATATATATATATATATATATATATATATATATATATATATATATATATATATATATATAAGGTGTATGAATAGGATTATATTTTCTATTCTTTCACCGCGTATAAACATGATTTCAAATGTTCCTATTGCCCTCGGAAGCATGTAAGGAAGGACGGTAAATTATTATCTAAGTATTTATGATTTGATTTTTTATTGTAATATATTTTATAGAATTTTTCTCAAAATATAATGCGCAATCACATGATGTTATGCTTCTAAATTGTTTATTGTGAACACTTTTCAATTTATTCTGACGATCGATGAAAAATTTTTATAGACCGAACCGACCACTCTAGGTTTGTTAAATTAATAATTTTGTTCAAATGCTATATCATTATTAATCCTTCCAATATTCCTTCTACTTTTATATTTATTGCGCCCCTGGAGCTATGGTATAACGGTAGGATGTCTATTCGTTATCCCAATCATTCGCAGTTTGATTCTTAGCTATGACGTATTTTGTAGAATTTTTTTCTCCAAATAGGACGCGAACCCTCGGACGCTAGACTTTTAAACCATCCACCACAAATGTTTTCCGATTTATCCTGATGATCGATAAAAAATTTCTATGAGATCGAATTAATCATCCCAAATTCATTTACTATCCAACATTTTATATTCATATTTATTGCACCCGCTATCAGAATAAACAAAGCAAATTATAACAGTTCAAACAAAAACTCATATGAAGGGGTACTGTTTGATCAGGACTTTTCTAACTTGTTAGCTATCCAAAAAAATTAGGAAAATTAATTAAATACTTGACCGTATTTACCCTTATCCTTATCTAGAAATCATAATAAAAAATTTTATGGGACTGTCCTTACCTGATTAATCTTTTTTTTTTCAAATGTTACTATTATTATTAATCCTTCCAATATTTCTTCTACTACCATAGTTATTGCACTCGCTATCAGAGTAACAAAAAAAATTACAACGGTCCAAACAAAAACTCGTCTAAAGGTCTCCTTTGATGAATCCTTAAGACTTTTCTAACTCGTTAACTAACTAAGAATATTAGGAAAAATAGCAATATTTAATTGTATTAGCTCTTCTGGTCATCTAGAATCAATAATAGAAAATTATGAAGATTTAGACATCCCTAGCTATACTAGGGAAGGATAATTTCTTTTGAATCCGATACAAAAATCAATATCTAACTCGAATGGAGGAGTAAATGGAGGAACTATCGATATCTGATATCTGACCCGAATATCCGAATAAATAATATATATATAAAAGAAAATTTTCTTTTTTCTAACTATTTTTGTTGATGTTAAAAGTATGCTATATAGATATTTAATTTATTTTTTAATTTTTTTAATATGATGTTAATTCTAATATGCATTTGTTTAATGATGATAGTTGGATGAAATGAAAGAAAAATTATTATCACAGATGATATATGATCATTTAATGGGTATGACTGTATGAGTATGAGGATGGAGATATGATATCTAATAGGTATGGGACAGAGGATATAAAATCCGATCGAACTCAACCCATTATCATCCCTAATCCCTATAGATTTACTTTCTCCGTTATATTTATTTCAATTATTAAAACCCGAACCCAGCATCGACTCCATAATTTCTAGACTAGAGAAAATAGAAATTATAAGGGCAATCCTACTAAATATTGGGAAAAAAAATAACATACATTGTAAACTATCTATAATAAATCTAGATCTTACAAAACCTAGGATACACTAACTACTAACTGAGAAACAGAATAATGTACTATACATATTAAACAATGGTAAAATCTCAGAGCAATCCAAAATCACCTCGAAACATAGGAGCTCGACGTTTATAGTAAATAAATGATCGGAACAAAAATATGGACAATCAAGAATGATCTTTAATTATAAAGGATTAAATAATAATTGTCAAGAAGACGGATATAAAATACTTGACAAATATCAATTACTAAACAAAATATAAAACTTAAAATGTTATTCTAAGTTTGATATGAAATCAGGATTTTGACAAGTTAAGATGCGTCCTGATTCTATAGAATATTGGGCAACTTTCTCCTATCCAGAAGGACATTTTGAATCGTTAGTTAATTTGGACTCAAGGTGGTATCACAAATCTTTCAAAGAAAAATGGATGTATTAATCTTTTCTAAAACAAAAGATAAATATTTTGCTCAACCACATACTATTTTTAACCTTTTGAGAAACATAGACTCATAATCTCTATAAAGAAAATGAAACTGGTTACAAAATACAGAGAATTTCTAGGAGCCGAGATAGGACAGAGAAATATTACCCTTCAACCACACATCACAAAATGGAAGACACAAAAATCTCAAGAGCTTTTCTTAGGCTTCTTAACTATGCTAGACATTACGTAAAAAATTATTGGAAAAATCAATAGACAACTATATAATAATTAAACCTTCAATTACTGGGCAAAGACATTTTAATCAACAAGATATTGACATAGTAAAACAAATTAAAAGAATGATAAAAACTATTCTAATTCTAACTCTTTCGTTGGACATTGACTACATGGTAATTGAAACTGATGGTTGTGAGCCAAGATGGGGAGGAGTCTTATTCCAAAAAACTTCAAAATATGAACCTAAAATATCTGAAGGCCTTTGTAGATATGCTTCAGGAAAATAAAAAAAAAAGCCACTTAACTTAGATTATTAAATCTTAGTAGTAAGCTATTGCTTTGATGCTTTTATTTTATTCATATGTAACAAACAAGAAATAATCATATGAACAAACTGTGAATCAATAGTAAAATATAGTCAACAAATGAAAGGATTAAGAAAAGATTTAAACATAAAAAGATGACTTAAATTTACATACACAATTATAAAAAGAGATTAATTAAAAATCCACCGGGACACATATTAGAGGAATTAATAACTCCCTAGTAAACACTTTACATAGAGTTTTACAGTAACATTTAATGAATATTTTAGGACTAATGGATAGACAGAGAAAATCATGAGATTGACAATCAAGAACTTCAACCATTTACAAAACATTAGTATCAATTTCATTTCTCCTCAAAAGAAATACTTGACTATATACAGAACTGTTTACTTAACAATATTTGGAATATCCTAACAATACCAAGGAGTTCCAATTACAAGATTGATATAATCAATGCATTGCCCAATTACTTCTTGATGACAATACAAAAACCAAAAGACAAGAAGTACTCTTGTTATGTAGTTTATTCTGGAACACAAGTAGGAGTTTATTATGACTAGAGAAGTCAAAATAGTCATATAGGGGTGTGAAAAACATCTTATAAATGTTTTTACTCTCCAGACAAAGCAAGAGGGAACGAGCAAGTGTGTTAAGTGTGCTAGAATGTGCAAGTGTGCTTTAACTCAAATGTGATTTTAGTTTCATGTAAGCATGCTCCTGTAATGTTCTTACTATAATTCCTTTGAAAGCTTGTAATTAGCTATTGTCTAAGTTAGTTTGTATGCTTTAATTTCCTAGTTTGTATGTTTTTCTATAAAAACTTTATGACAACTTAATAAAATTTTCTAGGCCTAAGGAAAAGATCTATTTTTGTCTCCTTTGTCTTCAAGAATTTTTAAACCTTATTTGAGTATACAATTTGTAGAAAGGTAACTATCTAAGGAAAAGAATGAAACTGTTTCATGATTTAAGCTCGTAGAACTTGTGCCGACAAAGTTGGACAGCAAGAGCTACTGAGAGCTCGTTATAAGACCTGAAAAAGTCAGTATAAAGCTTGAACAACAAGGCATATGATTCTTTACTTACTAATAGATGAGGCTCACTGATGAGAAGCAAATCAAAGGAAAACATCCTTCTAAAAGTGCCTATATTCATCCTAAACAAAAAACAATTCATTGTAACTATTAGTTACCATCAACAATTATTGTTCACCCGTTACTATTGATAATTACTACTCACTAATTACAATTCGTAATTACTGTTCATTTATTATTGTTCATAATTATTGATTACTGTCACAATTATTGTACATCGATCACTATTCATAATTACTATTTAAGAGTAAAAACACTAAAAAAACTCTAAATATTAACTCCAAAATCAACTTCTACTGTAAAAGCAACTAAGGAACTTTTATATATATATATATATATATATATATATATATATATATATATATATATATATATAAAAGCTTAGGATTTAGAATTTAGGATTTAATTTTTAAGATTTAGATATAGGTTATAATATCTAAGCTAAATAAATTTTTAAAAAAACTATAAAAAATTACATAGGGTACTCACAAGGTGAGCACTATAAAGTAAGTAGGATATCAAGACTTTATATATATAGAATTTTAATACCTTACTTATTTTATGTTTCTTACCGTGCACATCATATGTAATTTTTTTGATTTTTTAAAAATTTCTTTAGTTTAAATACTATAATTTAAACTTGAAATCATAAAAATTAAATTCTAAACCTTAAACTTTAAAAAAATAAATATATATATATACTCAGAGCTCATAGGTGAACACATTAAAGATAAATAGCACATATTTTATATATTTTAAATTTTCTTAAAAAATCTCGTAAATTATAAAAAGTTCTACTAAAGCTATTTGTTTCAATTTTCTTGTTTTCAACATGACATTTACTCCATTCGCCCGATTCTATTGGTCACCATTCAACCTTCAAGGTTTGTCAATGATGCCGAGATCGGGTGCGGTAAGTCAGCTTAGGAGGTCATGTCACCCTAGGTAGAAATGCTTCATCTATCATAAGTACTAACACTACAAGAAGGACCACAGGTCACGCTCGGGCCAAGAGCTCGGGGTAAGCTTGGGTCAAGATCCCGTCCTGAGGTCCTACATCTAAGTTCTAAAGAACCTTAAAGAACGATAACAGTCTGACTCGTCAGATTGACACCTGAGGACAAAACCCCCGACAGCCCCTAAGGACAAGCCCTCGAGCTACCACTCTCCCAGCCGTCGAGCACATCCTTATTCTCGTCACGAAAAGACCGATAAATGCACACCCCGGGAAATGTAGCAACAGCAATGAGGACGTGAGCTAAAAAGATTCCAATGACATACCCCGTTGTGAAACGCTTGCTATAAACATGTCTAACTATGCTATCAATCTCATCCTTACAAGGTAACGTGCACGAAACCTACAGATCGTGGGACAGGTGTTCGCCACCAACCCCTATAAAAAGGTATTCATCCCTTTCAGGGAGAGGTATGTGTGTGAACAACCCTACTTTACTTCTACTACACTCATCTTTGATCTCCACCTTTAACTTGAGCATCGGAGTGACTGCGCCAGAAACCCTACAATCGTCCTCCTAACTTGTGTTCATCTTCTCAGGGATTCCTCACAAGGAGTCTCGCCAGCAATCATACCAGGACTCATCTTCCTCTCACCTAACTTATGTTAGGATGTATACTAAAAGTCTAGCTTTTGTATGAACATCTACATTTTAGAATGAGAATCACATGATCATTGTTTACATTTTATATTTATTATATGTGTGCATATTATCTAATACTTTACATTGTAGATAACATGGTATGTGATATCACACAGAAGATCATGTTATTAGTCCCTTGTAGAGTATAAGTAGTGGCTCACAACCAAGATGGTTTTGGACAAACTATTGGCATGGTTGTAGTGTAATTTGGTATTGGTTTATCTTGACCATATAATTTCACTGGTACACTTTGTATGTATTGAGCAGGACCGATATAGAGGTGATTCAATTTATACTGACTATATAATTAAATCAAACATCGGATATTAGGTGTACATGCTCTTAATCCCGATATAATAACGGACGCATGTACTTAATATCTATTTATTTGATTTACCAGTGGGCGAGATTTATTTGTTAAATCGATATTCTCGGTAAATTAGGAAATAATATTGTTTACATGGTGTGTCGTTGATTATAAAAGGAAATCGTGTCCTGATGCGTCAGGATGATGATGTCCCGTTGAGGAGCTCATAAAGTTCATCATGCAAATCCTACAGGTGGACTTGGTCCGATATAATGATAAGGTTGAGTGGTACTGCTCATGGAGTTAGATATTAATTAATTAAATTGTTAGTAATTTAATTAATTAATAGATATTCGAGATTTTAAACACGGGGAGAATTTGTACACATGATAGGTGGAGCCCATATGTAATTATGGGGGGTTGGTGAGGTAGTTCAATGATAATCCTTTAGTGGATTGGATTATCATTAATGGATCGGGCTTTGATCCATTAGGAGGCTAAGACCCAACTCCTCCTCATGGTCCCTATTGTAGCTTATATATACCTCATGCGTCATGAGACCAAGGCAATCCAATTAACCCTAAAGCCTCTCTATTATCTTCCTCTCCTACTCTCTCTCCTAGGGTTGAGGTTGCGCCGGGTGCAAAGGAAAGGGAAGAGGAGTTCCTCTCTTCTCTTCTCATCATCTTCTCTTTTATTCCTTTGGGCATGGAGCTTCAATAAAGGGTGCACCACATGGTGGTGTTCGGCGTAAGAGAGAAAAGGAGGAGAGGCGCCGGCGGTTACCACAAGTTTGTGGTTTGCGGCGCCGGTGACAAGAGGAGAAGAAGGTGCAAAGAAGAAGAAGCTTCATCATCATCTTCTTCTTCTTCTTCTTCTTTTCCTCTCCATCTTCTTTCTTCCTCCTTGGCGTGCGCAAGCTTGGAGCAAGGAGGAGGTGCGGCGGTGTGATAATTACCATTTTGTTAATCAAATTAGGCTCTCAAATCCATGTTTTGATCCCTTTTTACATGCTTAATTAAGTTTGCATTTACATTAGGTTTCATGAATTATCTCTATTTTAGCTTTGGATGCATTTCTTTCTACATTTGAGATATTTTGGGCACTAAAATTTGAATATTATTTTGTATGCTTCAAATGATCATAGACCTAGATCAGATTGGATCAAACTTGAGCTCAGTCTAGGCTTTAATCAAGATGATCAAGCATTGGATTAATATGGGTCGTTCAATCAAGAAACGGTGAGATCTGAGTCATCCATCAGCTTCTTGTAAATCCGAGCTCAAGATAGACTTAATCAAGACCGCAGATCAAGATCTGAAAGTTTGGGTCAAATCAGAAATCATCTGACCGTTGGATCAAGCTCGAGAGGGTCTAAGCCGTCCATTCAAGAGGCAGTGAGATCTGAGCTATCTGTTGTAGATCTGATTGATCCCAGCTAAGGAGGAGCAGATCCTGACCATTGATGGAGATCTGGGAAGTTTGGTTCAGATCTGAGATGATCCAGCCGTCGGATGAGGCAAGGAAGATCACAGCCGTTCAATTTCAAATGGAATTAGTTAAATCAGGAATTCCCTCCGCAGCTCAAGTCGTCGTCGCCAGATCACAAGTTTCTTCTCTGTTCTTTGTTTCTTCATCGATTTCTTTGTTGTTTGCTTCTCCGATCGCGCGACCAACATCGGATTTGTTTGTTTGCAAGATTCAGATCATCGAGGTAGTTTTCTTGTTCAGTTTTGCTAACCAAAATCTCGCAGCTGAGAGGAGCTCAGGGGAGGGTTTCGTCGGAGCTCCATTCCATTGATCGCTTCCATTTGATCGCGGGTTTTCATCGACCGAAGCTGAAGGATCGTTCGGAGGGGTTCTCCGATGCTGTTCTGAAGGTTTTTGAGTTTGATCGCTTATCAGCGTATCAAGATGGAGAGCTTGGGTGGAAGCGTTTCAGCTACTGATCGATCAATGTGACCGGACAGAGATGCCTCTGATCAGTCCCGTGACCAATCAGAAGAAGATCTGATCGGTCGGTTGACCGATCAGGAAGGCCAATTCGCAGCAAACTGATCCAGGAAGCTTTTCTTCGCTGGTTTTTGAGTTCAGAGGGTTTCTAGCTCATCCTTTGTGTGATGGCAAAGGGAAGTCTTGACGATGAACTAATTTGATGTTTAAATTTAGGATAATTTTGGTTTTAAGCACTTAATTCTTCAAGTTGCTCTAGTTTGTTTCCATTGCACTTCAAGCCAAGTTCTTAAGCAATGTTTTGATCTAGTTTTTATTATCTTGCAATTAATTCCCTGCTATTAGTTTTCTACAATTAATTCCCTGCAATTAGTTCTTAAACTTCAATTCCATTGTTTGAATTTAATTGCTCAGTTGTCAAATAGGTTAAGTGTAGTTTTTGTAATTTCCTAATTTGTTCCATGCTTTAGTTGAGTTCGTTCTACTTTGTTTCATATTACAATTTCATTCATTATCGCTTAAACCCCCAATTTTATTAGAAAACCCAAAACAAACGACAACTTCAAGCTTGGATTAAATACTCTTAACTATCCTTGGAAAAATACGACTTGAGGCCCATATACTACATTTAATTTTGTGAGCTGGGGTTTTCAATTTATAAATATCTAAATTTGAGACTCATTCGTGACACTGGTTATTGGGTCCATCAAATTTTTGGCACCGTTGCCGGGTAATTTACTAGTTGAGTCTGTTTAATTTGAGCTTATGTTTATTTTCATATTCTTTGATTCCATTTTATTTGCTTATTCTTTCTATATACATTTGCTGTCATTTCTTGTTTGGTTTATGACCAAGACTGCAGGTGGAGATCTTGTAGAATTTGATTCAGAGATGGAGAGAACATTCAGAGCTAGGAAGAAATCAAGGCAGAATTTGAGAAGCTATTGAAAATTTTTTCTACTCATTCAACCAGTCCCATGGCAGAATATCAGTATTTTCAGAATTTTCAGCAGCAAGTTTATCAAGAATTTCAACAACCCTCACAGCTCTCTCATAATTTTCAGTAGAATTTTCAACCATTCTAGCCTTATCAACAATTTCAGCAAAACCAACCTTCGAATCCGCCACAACAACAGTTTCAGCAGAATTTCCAAGATTTTCAACAACAATTTCATTATGATCAGCAAGGTTTTCAACCTTCACAGCAATCTTTCCGATCATATCAGCAGAATTCTCAGTTTAGAAATCAAAATTTTCAACCCCAACAATTTCAGCAATTCAATCAACAATTCCAGCCTCAAATTCAGAATTTTCAGAACAATAATTTCTAGCAACATCATCCTTGTTATCAAACCAATTTTCAGCGATTTCAACAATCCAGTTGCTCATTTGATCAGCCTCAACAATTTCATTTTCAGAGTTCACAGCTTACTTATAATTTTCAACAATCTTATGCTACATTTCAAGACCAACAAGAGTCCTATACCAATCAAGGAGGCTATGGAGATTCTAATGAGCTTGATCAACAACAACAAATGCTTGAGGAGATTATGCAACAAATTCTTCAACAGCAACAAATTTTATTACAACAAGGGCAACAAAAGAATGATTCCACTCTTCAAGACATTGAAAGACGCATTGAACAACTAGTTAGTGGGATGAATCAAATGCAAGTCCAAGGATCAGGACAATTACCTTCTCAAGCTACTTCTAATCCTAAGGGGAATGATTGTGCAATAACTTTGAGGAGTGGGGAAGTTGTTTCAAGTCTAAACATTCCAAGAGCTGATTTTTCTGAAAAATTTCCAGCAACTTATTTTCCACCTCAGAACAGCCTCGAAATGGTTTCTACATCAATTGAAAGTGACCCTAGTTCAAGCCTAAGTCCTTCTTCTATTGATCTTGCAATTTTGATGGAAGAAGAAGAAGAAATCAGTAAAATTAGGGTACCTACAGCAGCTATACCTACCGAAATCCCTGCTCAAGACTCACTTCCGAAAATCTCAGCTCACATGGAGGAACCAAGGGTCCCTTTACCCTTTCCACAGCACCCCAGAGAGGATCCTTCTATCATTAGCATGAGTATTTTAGATGAGGTTGTTAAGGAAGAGTTATTTGCTGAAAAAGTTTCACTTGAAATTCAAAGAGGATATTCTAGTCCAGAGGAAGATGAGGAGGTATTAGCTACAGAGACAGCTGAGTTGGAGGTTGAATATGATTCATTTCCAGTTGCAGATGACTCTATAGGTGTAGGGGATTGCACTGAGCCCCAGGGATCACTTACATTGGTTGGTATATCAGGAGATTCAGAGGATAAATATGAAAGTGTAGGGACTTGCATGGTGGAGCAAGAACCCAAGAACCATCTCTTTTAGTTGTATGTCCACCAAAACCTGAACCTGAGGTGGAGCCCTTACCTGACCAGGAGGAGGCCATAGCTACATCCATTCTTGTAGAACTTTCAGGTATTTTTCAGCACGACGAGGTAAATATTTCTCCTAATTGTTTTGAAAAGTTCATAGAGTTACCTAAGGTTGATTTTATTGACTGTGATGCATTTCTTGATACATCTTATGTAGAGATTGATTGTGAAAAATGCATAGAGGTACCTAAGGTTGATTTTGTTGGCTGTGAAGCATTTCATGATACATCTTATGTAGAGATTGATTGTGAAAAATGCATAGAGGTACCTAAGATTGATTTTATTGGCTGTGATGCATTTCTTGATACATTTTATGTAGAGAATGATTGTGAAAAATGCATAGAGGTACCTAAAGTTGATTTTGTTGGCTGTGAAGTATTTCTTGATACATCTTATGTAGAGATTGATTGTGAAAAATACCTAAAGTTGATTTTGTTGGCTGTGAAGTATTTCTTGATACATCTTATGTAGAGATTGATTGTGAAAAATACATAGAGGTACCTAAGATTGATTTTATTGGATGTGATGCATTTCTTGATACATTCTATGTAGAGATTGTTTGTATTTCATTTCTTTCTTACCTTGCATGCGTGCGGGAGGTATTTTCATTTCATGGTTTTGCAGGGTGTCGTCGGCTACTAGAGTGGGTGCTCCAACTTAATAGTCTCCAACCTCCCGGAAGGACTTCCAAAGAGCATATAGTGGGAGGAGTTGAATTTACTTTGACTTGTAGCAATTTACCCCAAGAATGGATTTTGAACCTTAATCGTCTCCGACCACCGGAACATACTTATGCGAAATTGATAAGGGAGAAAGCTGTGCACTATGAGATTGATTACGTGAGGATAGTTCTCCCGAGATGGATGCTCTGTGCTCTCTACCCAACTTGAAGGGGAGTTTTTATCTGTCTTACACTTTTATTTCATTGTATATATCATTTTTTTATGTTTTCTAGCCGTAATTTTTCTTTTAAAATGAGTTCTTGCTAATAAATGCTTAGGTAGTGTAGAATGAATAAAGAGTTATTGTAGATACCATTTTATCCCTTTTGGCATTTTGTTTCATGCATGATTTGGAATAAATGTACTCTTCTAGATTTTTTCTATATCATTTTAGAGTCCCTTGGAAGCAAATTAAATTTGGTTGTTAAAACTTAGGATTTGAGCCAATGGATGAAAAGTCTTGGATGCTTGAGTACTACTTAGTTATGGATTCTAGATTGATGACTTGAGATGAATTCTTTTTACCTAGTGAGGATTTGGCCTAATTTTCTTGATACACGCATGTGATTGTACTCTAGAACTTGCTTAGGTTCTTTCAAAACTATATTTCTATGATTGGACCATATTTATAGAGGTGAATCATCTTATTTCCTTTCTCATATCATTTTTACAATTTTGCTTGTTGATCTACTTTGTATTCTATTTTCTTCCCTAATCTTTATGTTCATCATAACCATATTCTCCCTGGACTTGGTTGCTTTGGATTGTTTCTTGATGTTACTTTGCTCGAGACGGACAAAAATTTAAGTGTGGGGGAGGATCAAGCATTTGATCAAATATTGAGGATACAGTGAAGCATTTGGCAACATACAAGCAAAGGTGTGCCAACTTGATGGAGTGGTGTATCAAAAGTGAGTTGCAAAAGTTGGTTAGTGAAGACTGCATGTGGAACATCTAAATTCCTAATTATAATTTGAGGTTTCAAGTTCTATGAGGCATACTCCGGGGGAAAAAAAAATTTAGTGACCTTAGAAAGTTCTAAATGCCAACTCCTCTGACATTGAAGTTGAGAATTGAAGCATTTGGCAATCTGAAAATCTAAAATAGGAATGAAAAATTGGATTTCAAGTGGTATCAAGTAGAGCTCAGTAATTTTAGTGAAGAGTTTGAAGCATTGGTTCAAAATATGGAATTTCTCAGTTTGAAGCTTGTTTGAACCGTACTTCCAAGTTAAACTACACATAAAGCTAACAGTTTGAGCCCTAATGAACTTTTCAGATTCTGAATTTTACAGAGCTGAAACAATTAGGAGAAGAATCTGAGCTAATTCAAATTGCTGGAAATGGAAGCTCAGCTAGTTATTGAAAGGAATTGAAGAAAAAAAAAGAATCTTGGCTGCAGAAAACAGAAAAATAGAACAGCAATAAAAGAAAAGAAAAGAAAATAAATAAAAATAAAAAGAGAATGAAGTGGACTTTGGAGTTGGATTAAGCCTCTGAATTACAAGAAGTGATAAAAAATGATAGCTGAATTGGAAGAATTAGTTACTGATTGAGAAAGAGAAAAATCAGGCAGAGCAGTTTCAGAATTCTGCGCAAACCAGCTACTGATCAGACCCTGATCGGTCACCAATCCGATCAGGGAACTGCCTGATCGGTCACTCTGATCGATCAGAACCATCCCAGTCTGATCAGAGGAGAGTTAGTCCGATCAGGAGTAGAACAGACCAATCTCCAGAACGATCAGGAAAGCCTGATCGGTCCCTTGATCGATCAGCAGAGTTGGCACACCAAATTCAGTGATTAATGAGTCATTGTTTGTTACCTACTCAATTTTAAGCTCTGATTTCACTAGAGGATACCATCAAAGGGGCAAAGTGCATTAGGTTACATTCTTGAGTGTCCAAGTCTTTCACTTTCTTTACTTTTTCCATATTTCCTTATCATGCCATTTTTTCTTTTCCATATTTCCTTATCATGTCATATTTCTTTACTTTCTTTATCATGATTCTTGAGTATCAAAGTTCATTAAACTTCTATTTCATTCTTATTATTCCATATTTCCTAACTTGTTTAAATAAGTCTTTTTAAGTGTTGATTCAACTCAAGAATGATGGTAGAGAGTAGAGCATAAGTAAGCTTATGGTAGTGCAAGAACTATGATTGTGTTTAAGTGAGCTCCACTTTCATCAAAAACTTAGAATTTAGGACGAGAGCCACTAAAATTTTCCTTGAGAGGCTTGGTGAGTTTAATTCATCTCAATGAGTCATGAAGGATGAAGTATACTAAGTTGTTGACTAAGGACAAGATATTAGTTCATTGAGTTTAGATTTTTGAGGATTGACAACCCTAGGTAATTTCCTTTCAATTGCTTCTAACTATGATTGAGAATAATCTAGGGGGATGCATCATTAGTTTACTAGTTAGTTGTACGAGACGCCCAAGAGTAAGTGTGGGGGAGTTGATAATTACCATTTTGTTGATCAAATTAGGCTCTCAAATCCATGTTTTGATCCCTTTTTACATGCTTAAGTTTGCATTTACATTAGGTTTCATGAATTATCTCTATTTTAGCTTTGGATGCATTTCTTTCTACATTTGAGATATTTTGGGCACTAAAATTTGAATATTATTTTGTATGCTTCAAATGATCATAGACCTAGATCAGATTGGATCAAACTTGAGCTCAGTCTAGGCTTTAATCAAGATGATCAAGCATTGGATTAATATGGGTCGTTCAATCAAGAAACGGTGAGATCTAAGCAATCCATCATCTTCTTGTAAATCCGAGCTCAAGATAGACTTAATCAAGACCGCAGATCAAGATCTGAAAGTTTGGGTCAAATCAGAAATCATCTGATCGGGATCAAGCTCGAGAGGGTCTAAGTCGTCCATTCAAGAGGCAATGAGATCTGAGCCATCCGTTTCAGATCTGATCGATCCCAGCTGAGGAGGAGCAGATCCTGACCATTGATGGAGATCTAGGAAGTTTGCTTCAGATCTGAGATGATTCAGTCATCAGATGAGGCAAGGAAGATCACATCCGTTCAATTTCAAATGGAATTAGTTAAATCAGGAATTCCCTCCGCTGCTCGAGTCGTCATCACCAGATCACAAGTTTCTTCTCTGTTCTTCGTTTCTTCATCGATTTCTTTGTTGTTTTCTTCTCCGATCGCGCGACCAACATCGGATTTGTTTGTTTGCAAGATTCAAATCATCGAGGTAGTTTTCTTGTTCAGTTTTGCTAACCAAAATCTCGCAGCTGAGAGGAGCTCAGGGGAGGGTTTCGCCGGAGCTCCATTCCATTGATCGCTTCCATTTGATCGCGGGTTTTCATCGACCGAAGCTGAAGGATCGTTCGGAGGGGTTCTCCGATGCTGTTATGAAGGTTTTTGAGTTTAATCGCTTATCAGCGTATCAAGATGGAGAGCTTGGGTGGAAGCGTTACAGCTACTGATCGATCGCCGTGACCGGACAGAGATGCCTCTGATCGATCCCGTGACCGATCAGAAGAAGACCTGATCGGTCGGTTGACCGATCAGGAAGGCCAATTCGCAGCAAACTGATCCAGGAATCTTTTCTTCGCTGGTTTTTGAGTTCAGAGGGTTTCTAGCTCATCCTTTGTGTGACGGTAAAGGGAAGTCTTGACGATAAACTAATTTGATGTTTAAATTTAGGATAATTTTGGTTTTAAACACTTAATTCTTCAAGTTGTTCTAGTTTGTTTCCATTACACTTCAAGCCAAGTTCTTAAGCAATGTTTTGATCTAGTTTTTATTATCTTGCAATTAATTCCCAGCAATTAGTTTTCTGCAATTAATTCCCTGCAATTAGTTCTTAAACTTCAATTCCATTGTTTGAATTTAATTGCTCAGTTGTCAAATATGTTAAGTGTAGTTCTTGTAATTTCCTAATTCATTCCATGCTTTAGTTGAGTTCGTTCTACTTTATTTCATTTTGCAATTTCATTCATTATCGCTTAAACGCCCAATTTTATTAGAAAACCCAAAACAAACGACAACTTCAAGCTTGGATTAAATACTCTTAACTAGTCCTTGGAAAAATACGACTTGAGGCCCCTATACTACATTTAATTTTGTGAGCTAGGGTTTTTAATTTATAAATATCTAAATTTGAGACTCATTCGTGACACTGGTTATTGGGTCCATCACAGTGCAATCAAAACTAAGGGTTTTGGCCGGTCGAAACAAGGAGGAGGAGGAAGTGGTATTCGGCTAGGGTTTTGTTGAGGGAGAAGAACTTTTTCTCTTCTTCTCCTTCTTCTTCTTCTTCCTTTCTTCTTCCCTTAAGGTTGGCACAAGGAGACCTTTCACTCTTCTTTTTGGCCGACGGCAACCAAGGAGAAACCTAGGGTTTCGGCGCAAGGTGAAAGAAGAAGAAGAGGCTTTGGTGACTTCATTTCTTGGAAGATCGTCGCCCACATGACGTCTAAGAAGAGGGTAGGATATACAATAGAAGATCGCGAGGTAAACAAGAGGTATAATTTCTTGTTTTGGTTCCTTCATATTCTTGTATCGTTGTATGTTAATTATTATCATGGACCCCGAATATAAACACAAAAATCGACGATCTATTCATCATCTATTCCGCGGCTAATCGACTAGACGAGTTAGATTGCTTGAACAACAAGTTTGCTTAAGCGATCACTCAAGTCGATTAGTACGATAATGAAACGGTTGCTTGGGTAATTCATCTCCATCCGGATTTATTTTAATTAATAAAATTTTAATCCGGGTACACGAAAAGGGTTCCCATGCATAACTGAAACCAACAACTCATACCCCAATGAGTTATTCGTCGAGTAGCCTGAGCAGCATCAAATTGGCGCTATCTGTGGAAACAGTGAGTTAAGAGTTGATAGAGGATCCGAAATGGATAACATCGGCCAACCATACATTGAAGAGGAAGAAAGGCAAGACGACGTCCTTCAAGGGCAAACACCCCCTGTAAGCATGACATCCCCGCCGTCCATGGATATGTGTCCGCCGGTGCTCCCTCGAGCGGCTCCTTTCACGGAGGCAGCCAAGGGGAACACCCCTCCTTCATCGGGCGTCTCGGCCATGGGGGGAGAATTAATCCTCCGGGTTTTCTAGGGAGGATCTCCATCGAAGCACCACCCAAGACTACTGCCACCATAAACAAAGTTCCTGGTGGCCAGGGTACTCCGTTTTCACCCAACATTTTGCAAGACACCCTGCCAAAGCACTTCAGGACACTGGTTTTGTTAGGTTTTAACCCCCAGACCTCAATGTGACAACTCTCATGCATTAACCATCAATCCATCTCGGAGGAGAAGTTGTGGTTCTTGTAGAAGTTGAGGACAAATCCCTCCAAAGGGTTGCCCATGGGGACCAGAATGACCAGTTGCACCTATTGGAATTGGATCTCTTAACAGAGGCTCGTGAGAGAATAGGCACCCAGTTCATCACCTACCGACAGTGGATGCGCCTCAGCTACAACCAACAGGTCATACCCCATTCCCTCCTAACAAGCGACTTGGTCCGGAAAAAGATCAAGTCTACAGGAGAAGTGGGCAAATTAAAACCTCATTAGTAGGGACCTTTAAGGATCATGGAGAAGCTCAGCTCGGGATCTTACTACCTGGAGGGTGACAAAGGGAAGAGGTTAGATAGGCTTATGGTCACAGCTCAGGAGCTCATCACTTAAAGTCTTATAGTTCTTGATTCATCATGACCATCTTACGGTGATAGCCTCAATCTCCCTTATTATTTCTATACTTGCTTTTTTCTATTGTACTTCTTTTTCCTTAATGAAACTAAGCCAAGTTGACAAGCATACATAGTCAGGGTCGAGATCCTCGAGCTGCAGTAGCAACCTCACCCTCCGTGGGTCGAGCACATGCCGTATCGCCTGCATCCTTTTCAGGGAGCAAACTCCTCCGGACTAGGACATAGTCGGAGTCGAGATCCTCGGACTGCGATAGCAACCTCACCCTCCGCGACTTGAACACATGTCGTATCGCCAGCGTCCTTTTCAGGGACCAAACTCCCTCGGACTGGGACTTTGTCAGGGTCGAGATCCTCGAGCTACAGTAGCAACCTCACCCTCCGTGGGTCAAGCATATGTCGTATCGTCTGCATACTTTTCAATGCGCAAACTACACCAAAATAGGTGTTTTGCGACGGTTCATTATGTGATTTGCGGCGGTTCAAACTGCCGCTATTAACCATTTGCGACGGTTCTGAAACCGCCGCTATCCATAGTGTCGCCAGCCATTTTGCGACGGTTTTGAGCAACCGCTGGTACAACCGCCGCGAATTATTTTGCGGCGGTTTGGGTGGCGGTTAAACCGTCGCAAATCACTTGACTAAAAAGTCACGCTAAAAGTTTAACAACGGTTTGGAAACCGCCGCTAATGTTGAAGGGTGATAGTTAATAGCGACGGTTTCAAACCGCCGCAAATGGTGATTAATTGCGGCGGTTTCAAACCACCGCAAATGGTTAATACTGACAGTTTGTGTAGTAATTTGAGCAACTACTGGAACCACCGCTGCGAGTTATTTTGCGACGATTTTAGTGGTGATTGAACCGCCGCAAATTTTTATAGCGATTTCAACCACCACCAATTTTATTAGCATGAAATTGCTAAAATTATTACGACGGTTTATGAAACCATCGTTATTAGTTAACATTATACTCAACCAATTTGTGTACAATTTGCAATCGTCACAACTAATTTATATAGGTGTTTTTTGAACCATCACTACTAAATTTAATTCAAAAAGGTATTACGAACAAACCAATACATAAAATGCAAGTTTATCTTGCTAATGTCTAAACAAATACAAATCCTTAACATAAAAAAATCTTAACATCAGTAGACCTGTAATCTAAAGAAAAAAAGACTAAGGATTAGATGATGATGATGATCTTTCGTTTTGGGGTTCATGACTAGCCTCGGAAGAGCGCCTTGCTTCTAATGGTGAGCCTGTCTGTTGCCTGAAATTAGATAAAACGTCAATATTAGAAGTTTGATCCTGTAAAAGATGTTATAAAAATAAAGATGTTATACGAGACAAAACTTAATTGCAAGAAAGACATATTGCTATCAATTCATCAAATCCAACATTTCCCATTCGATAGAAACAAATAAATTAAGAAGGTAGTAGTCATGGATTCAGTACCAAGGAAAAAGATTAGCTTCAATGCACTTCGCAAATCAACATATTAGACCATCAGATTAGTTGATGGAGCATGCAAGTGATGACCCGTTCATCCTCATACCAGCAAACAACCATGTCCTCTATTAGAAGCATAACTTATTTAGTTACAACTAATTAAAAAAAGATGAAGAATGATATATGGAATGAGAATAACCAGCCAAATGTTGTTGCTGGTGGTAATCATTCAAGTCTTGAAGTACTTCAGTCAGTAGCTTCTGGTGGTGATACACATCATGAAGTCAATCGATTAAGAAAGCAACAAAGATACTAGAGTATAGTTCATTGTTTAAGAATGATATGCATACAAAATCAAGTAAAAGGATCACTAGTAGGCTTTGAAACAGAGAATTTTGAGGCACCAAAATAATATTATGATTAAACCTTACACAAAGGATTGCATGAAAATTGTCCGTATCATCCGGATCTGAAACATTGTAGCTATTTTCACTGATAGTGTCATCGATGTTCTCTCCTCCTGCATCCATTTCAAACTTCGTTGCAATATATAAAATAAGCATATAGTTTGCACATTTCAATCACATGAGTTTATAAGAGCTGTGAAATTCCTAACCTCTTATTCAAAACTTTCTTTGGAAAATGACCATACTCCCTGCACAGGTACAGTAACCGATCGATACAAGTTCAATAAAAAGTGCTAGTATCATGCTATAAATTTGAACTTCACCATTGAACTAAAATTTCACCAAAATGAACAAAAACAGCACTTCAGAAAACCCTGGTTATACATCACCCATGCTACAATGGGCTTCAACTTGGATGTAAGATTTGCAGCAACTTTTTTTAGGCACATATAATTTTCTTTAACCTGTAATATTTGACTAGTTAAAGATGTGACACCGATATTCTCTAGATCACAAAACATTGCAAAATTATAAGTTAAGACCTTAATCAGACATATTTTCTCAAATTCAAGAATGAAATGTCTTATATTGATTGGCAAAAATCGCATAATTGAATAGTTGTTCTGGCCTTACAGCATCATAAACTGAATTTGCTCTGACTTCTGAATTTGTAAAGGTTGCTAGGTACTTGATCCATTCAGCTCTCTTCAGACACCCATATACGAGATCAACAAACTCAAGTAGAAGTTTTGATTTCTTTCTAAGCAAGCACAAGGACAATACCTGTAATGGAGTTCTTTCTTCTAGAGGTACAAAAGCAGCAAAATTGCAGGGTTGCTGTTGTTCAACATTGCTGATGAAATGTGCAGAGAATTGAGACAGTTGTTGCATGTCTGTCTTTCTAACTAGTTAGATACCACTACTAATGTAAGATTTGAGCAAACACTGAGAAGTAATTTGATCTGATGTCATTCCCTTGAAGCTCTCTAGGAGGCCCAACAACTACAAGTTACATGAATTAGAAAAAAAAAGAGAAAGAAACGCAGACAGTGAGGGCAAGTGTCTAGACTTTGAGGTTCATGCACCTAAAGCAATTTTTACATGAATCAAAATATCAGGAAGATGTTTCGTTGGTGATAAACTAACTAGACTTTGAGCATGAAATGCTTCAATTGTATCACTCTATGCACAATTTTCCCTTGCACCTAAAGATATCAATTAGTATAACTTGACTACAGAATATACATATAAAGCAGATTAGATGAGTAGAACAATTAGATGCCTTATTTTCATACAAGAATTAATCAATGAAATATCATGTGAGATAAGAATAGCCCTTGAACAAGATCAGCAAGGCCAGCTCCAAACTCTTGAAGAATATATCCACTGAATCATGCAACAGCCCTGCAGCAACGACTGTGACATCAACGTACCAATATTTGCAAGTAGCATAGCTGTCTCCACACAATGTTGTAGGTAAGGATCTCCACTCACCCACGTCTAATTACAAAAATAAATTATTTTCCGTCAACAAGCATTCAGTAATACATGAGAAAGCAACATGTCGAACAACACACAAAGAATTTCTTGAAGGATTCAGATTCAAACCCTTGAAAAAATAATAATGTAAATAAACAGAGGCAGAGGGAGAGGAAATGGGAGACGGACAGGGAGAGAGGGATACCTTGAGATGGAGAGACAGCGACGATGGAAAGACCGTGAGATGGAGAGACAACGATGATGACAACGATCGATGAACGGCGAACGGCGAACGACGAATGACAAAAGGCGACGTCGAATGGTGAGGGCGACGGTGAGGGCATGCGAAGGTTTTGGTGGTGAGGTAGCGTCGGCGTTTAGGGCAACCACGCGAAAGGAATATGACGTTTAGGACAAATGCGAAGCGGCATTTGTGAGGAATGTGTCGGCATTTAGGGCGTTTGTAGGAATTAATGGATGAAAATTTTAATTATTTAATCAATGTATTAAATATTAATCGGACTTATTAAAAACTCCCTAATCAGAAAAGTAGAGTTGTGTCAGCTCCCTTGGCAAGGGAACAATAGTTTTGACTCCCTAAACTTTTTTTTTAACTCCCTAATACATAAATTTACCAATCTACCCTTATTAAATGTTATCCCTCTCTCCAATACCTTCTCCCCCATTTGTTGACGAGCGCCTCCCTCTTCTCCAAAGCAAAAAACCCTAACCAGCGCCTCCCTCTTCTCCATTTCTTCCCTACAGATTCTCCATCCTAAAGAAACTCAAACCAAGGAAATCGATGGCTCCATTTCCCTCTTCTCTATTTCTTCCCGTTACAATGTCCATCCTAAACAAACCCTAACCAGTGAAATCCATCGCTCTACCTATCCACGCCGAGGAGGAGACTGAAGCAAGATCATACCCATCGAGATCCATCGATCGGGAGTAGCGAGATATCAACCGAGAGCAAACGACCGACGAGGAAAGTGAAGTAAGCGTCGACGTCGAAGACAGAGTCGAAGACACACAATCACCTTAAAAAATAGTAAATTTTTTTAATTTTTATAGTCTTTTTTAATCTATTAGTCGTATTTTGTTTGATTGAATTTTCACATATCTCATTATTTATATTTTATTGGTTTTTGGTCGGATTTTTTGAGATGGAGGTGAAATCTTGAGATAGCGCGTGTAGGCTTGTTCGCTTACGCTTGCTCCTCCAACTCCAACTACTACAGGAAAGAATCCACCTCCATCTCAAAAATTCATTTTATGAATCGTATCTTCCTCTTTTGGAAGTTGGAATTCCTGAGAAATTATATAAGATAATTTTCTAATATTTGAATATAAATAAAGGCCAATAATATTTGAATGAGTATATTATTCCTCATTTATGCTGTGTTATGAAATTAAATATAATTTGTCAAATTTATTTAAATTGATATCTATGAAATTGTATAGACTTTTCCAATGCAATTTCTCAATCACTCAGGTGACAGATTTTGATCAGTTTCTTAGAGAAATGGAATCTGGATCTGGATCTTCAAATTTTTCATTTCTGGGTAGTTGCAAGTATAAAGAAGACCTCTATATGATTTCAATTTTTAATGGCTTCAGTCTTAAGGAGCTGTTTGTTAATCTTGGAAGAAAATGTGAGGAGATTGTTCTACAAAATGTGCTTTTGCAATATCTTGCACCACATCAAAATATGTATGTGACATTGCATGAAGATGATGATGTCCAGATTATGACACATCTTTACACATCTATGAGATTGACAATAATTAATATGAGAGCGGTGGAAAAAGATCACATGATTGCCCACAGTCTCGAGAGGTAAAAAATTTCTACCTTGATTTTTTTCCGCATGTAGATATTAATGATGATAAAATATATTTTTTTGATTTGCTTGATATGTCGTTGTAAAGTGCAATTATTGATGATTGTTTAGTTATTTATCATGGAAATATATTGTGGGTGTGGTTTTTTCTTGTGAATCTTGAACATATGTAAAGTCATTGTATCCCAAAGGTTAAGTCTTTAATTTTAGTTTAGGTTTGTTAATATATTACATAAAGTACTCTCCCAAAGGTTAAGTCTTTAATTTTGGTGTATGGATAGTAGGTTAATTATAATTATTTTATGTTTACAATGATATTATACTCATTGTTAAATTGATAAGGTTTGAAACTGAAGAAGAGACACAGACTAATAATGATGGCTATCTTGAAGTGGGTTTGGTAAGAAATTCCATAGATGCTTGGAGTCATTGCATCCGTGGAGAGGGCCAGATATTCAAGGATGCTACAGAATTTCGAAAATATGCTAAAAATTATGCAGTTGCTATGAGACGATCGTTTTTGTATAAAAAGAATGATAATAAGAAGATTATTCTTGTCTGTAGCGAAAACAACTGTTCTTGGAGAATATATGCTTCAAAACATAAAGCTGACAAACTTTTTGGCATTAGAAAATGCAATCTAATACATACTTGTGGAGATGACAATCTTCGTAGTAGAGGACATCCTAAAGCTGATGCTACCTGGGTTTCCAATGTTGTGATAGATAGATTGAGGGGAGAGCCCTCGTATCGACCATGCACAATGTTGAAAGATATTCATAGAGATTATGGGGTCGAGCTTAATTACAACAGAGTTTGGAAAGGGAAGGAATTGGCAATGCATGACATTCATGGTGCAGAGGAGGGGTCTTATGATAGATTACGATGGTATTGTAGTGCTATCAAAGAAACTAATCCTGGAAGTTTTGTCGAGTGTGAAATTGATCATTGTGGTAATAAATTTAAACGGTTATTCATCTGCTTCAATGCATGTGCAATTGGTTTTATCAATGGATGTAGACCCTTGGTTTTCTTAGATGGCACTCACATAAAGAATAAATACAAAGGATGCATTTTGGTTGCTGTGGCAAAGGATGCTAATGATGATCTTTTCACATTAGCATATTCAGTTGTAGATGCTGAAAATGATAATAATTGGGGATGGTTCTGTTTCCAACTTAAAAGTGCCCTGCTTTCGCATTCCTATATTGGGTTCCATGAGTTCACCTTTTTTTCTGATAGACATCCTGGGATAATCAAGGCTATTCAGATAATATTCCCAGATAGTCATCATGCCTACTGTTTGAGGCATTTGGTAGACAATTTCGTGAAACAGTTTTGGCTAATGACATATTTGTGTTAGGAAAACTTTGCTTTTTGAATAATACTAGTTTATGTACTATTTTTTTGTTATTTGAATGTAGGTCATGCGAAGGTACCCACTTCATAACAAAAAATATTGGTCATCTATTTTCAAAAAAGCTGCATATGCCCTATCGACACAAGAATTTGAAGAATATGTTAACATGATAGTAGGGTCAATGCCACTTGCCAAAGACTTTATAGTATCTTCGTGTCCAGAAAGTTGGGCAAATGCATATTTTCTAGGAAATCGGTGGGGTGTCATGAATAATAATATAGCTGAGTCTTGGAATAATTGGGTTAAAGCAGCACGATTTCTTCCTATCGTAGCCATGGTCGATCACATACGGATTCAAATTATGGATATGATGCACAAACGATGTGAAGCAACAATGGAGATGGTTAAAAGATTGACTCCATCAAAGGAGAATGCTCTTGCAAAAACATATGCTGAATCTCGTAGTTTAATAGTTCGCAAGGCATGTGGTTGGAGTTTTGAAGTTGTGGATGGGAATAAATCATATGCTGTTGATTTGTCTGCTCGGACTTGTTCGTGCAAAGCATGGCAGATTAATAGGTTTCTATGCAAACATGCATGTTCAGCAATAGAGTCAAAGTCATTATCAGTATATGATTTCTGTGACAAGTACTTTAAAATTGAGTTGTATCGTGAAAGCTACAAAGGAATCCTAAATCCGATCCCTACATGTCACATGTCTGAGTACAATCTCGAGCAGCAATTTGTAATCAATGCTCCCATTGTTCGAAGCCAACCAGGCAGAAGAAGAACTCAAAGGATACCTTCGCAAGTCGAAAAACGTGTGACAAAGTGTGGTCGGTGTCATGGGCGAGGTCATAACCGACGCAGTTGCAAAGAAGCCATTAACTAACTCTACTTTTATTTTGTGAAAATAGTATGGAACTGTTTGATTTACAAGTAAAACATTGTATTCTGAAATTTCTTTTAATGAGCATGTACTCATATATTTGATCTCTAATACATTTTCCAATTTACAGGAAAAAGAGGATGATAGAACAAGCAAGAAGCAAGGATGTACCTAAGAGAAGGAGTACTCGAACCAGTGCAATTATTCAGGGCGTGCTCTTGGTGTAATGGTCCTTTAATATAATGTTATGTTAGTGATGTTTATGTACCGGGAACTGTCTATGTAATGTGGGCTTGATACTAGTTGATGTTTAAGCTTGGTGTGATATCTGTATTTCATAGTTTTGGTAATAATTCGTATTTGTTGTTGTTATTGTGTTAGTTCAAGTGTGAACATGAATGCTAGTTCAGTTATGAAACTGAATGCTTTTGATTGTCAAATCTTCACTTGCTGTGTTCGAGCAGAGTGTGTTTCATAGAAGACAGTTCCTATAAATCTTGAGTATTTGTTGTTGTTGTTGTGTGAGTTCAGTTATAAAACTG
This sequence comes from Boesenbergia rotunda, assembly GCA_024364735.1. NCBI lineage: Eukaryota > Viridiplantae > Streptophyta > Magnoliopsida > Zingiberales > Zingiberaceae > Boesenbergia > Boesenbergia rotunda. The sequence continues at coordinate 9,676 of JAGFNQ010002317.1, read as the reverse complement.
AATGTTTGTTCAGTTATGAAAATAAATGTTTGTTCAGTTATGAAATTCATTGTTATGATTTGTGTACTCTTTATGTGCATGACATATGTGGGATATACAAAGGAGATGCTGTCAGAATTTTAGCCGAAATTGAGTACAGATCAGCAGAAATTGAGTACAGATTGATACAATTTCAGTAGTTGAGCCGAAGGTTAGGAAAACAAGATAGGATCATGATATATGCCCTATTATTTGACAATCCAAGAGTTGGCAAGGCCATGGGGATTTTGAGTACAAATTGATGCAATTTCAGTACACATTGGCTGAAATCGAGTACAAATCAGCCCAAATTGAGTACAGATTGATGAAAATCGAGTACAAGGTTAGAAACCTATACCTCTCTCATGATCTTGATGCAAAGTCCATTGTAGTTAGAGTCCAAGGTTAGGAAAAACAAGATAGGATCATGAGAGAGGTATCACTTACCTCTCTCATGATCTTGATACAAAGTCCATTGTAGTTGAGTCCAAGGTTAGGAAAACAAGATAGGATCATGATATATGCCCTATTATTTGACAATCCAAGAGTTGGCAAGGCCATGGGGATTTTGAGTACAAATTGATGCAATTTCAGTACACATAGGCTGAAATCGAGTACAAATCAGCCCAAATTGAGTACAGATTGATGAAAATCGAGTACAAGGATAGGAAACCTATACCTCTCTCATGATCTTGATGCAAAGTCTATTGTAGTTAGAGTCCAAGGTTAGGAAAACAAGATAGGATCATGATATATGCCCTATTATTTGACAATCCAAGAGTTGGCAAGACCATGGGGATTTTGAGTACAAATTGATGCAATTTCAGTACACATTGGCTGAAATCGAGTACAAATCAGCCCAAATTGAGTACAGATTGATGAAAATCGAGTACAAGGATAGGAAACCTATACCTCTCTCATGATCTTGATGCAAAGTCCATTGTAGTTAGATTCCAAGGTTAGGAAAAACAAGATAGGATCATGAGAGAGGTATCACTTACCTCTCTCATGATCTTGATGCAAAGTCTATTGTAGTTAGAGTCCAAGGTTAGGAAAACAAGATAGGATCATGATATATGCCCTATTATTTGACAATCCAAGAGTTGGCAAGGCCATGGGGATTTTGAGTACAAATTGATGCAATTTCAGTACACATTGGCTGAAATCGAGTACAAATCAGCCCAAATTGAGTACAGATTGATGAAAATCGAGTACAAGGATAGGAAACCTATACCTCTCTCATGATCTTGATGCAAAGTCTATTGTAGTTAGAGTCCAAGGTTAGGAAAACAAGATAGGATCATGATATATGCCCTATTATTTGACAATCCAAGAGTTGGCAAGACCATGGGGATTTTGAGTACAAATTGATGCAATTTCAGTACACATTGGCTGAAATCGAGTACAAATCAGCCCAAATTGAGTAAGATTGATGAAAATCGAGTACAAGGATAGGAAACCTATACCTCTCTCATGATCTTGATGCAAAGTCCATTGTAGTTAGATTCCAAGGTTAGGAAAAACAAGATAGGATCATGAGAGAGGTATCACTTACCTCTCTCATGATCTTGATGCAAAGTCTATTGTAGTTAGAGTCCAAGGTTAGGAAAACAAGATAGGATCATGATATATGCCCTATTATTTGACAATCCAAGAGTTGGCAAGGCCATGGGGATTTTGAGTACAAATTGATGCAATTTCAGTACACATAGGCTGAAATCGAGTACAAATCAGCCCAAATTGAGTACAGATTGATGAAAATCGAGTACAAGGTTAGGAAACCTATACCTCTCTCATGATCTTGATGCAAAGTCCATTGTAGTTAGAGTCCAAGGTTAGGAAAAACAAGATAGGATCATGAGAGAGGTATCACTTACCTCTCTCATGATCTTGATGCAAAGTCTATTGTAGTTAGAGTCCAAGGTTAGGAAAACAAGATAGGATCATGATATATGCCCTATTATTTGACAATCCAAGAGTTGGCAAGGCCATGGGGATTTTGAGTACAAATTGATGCAATTTCAGTACACATTGGCTGAAATCGAGTACAAATCAGCCCAAATTGAGTACAGATTGATGAAAATCGAGTACAAGGTTAGGAAACCTATACCTCTCTCATGATCTTGATGCAAAGTCCATTGTAGTTAGAGTCCAAGGTTAGGAAAAACAAGACTCTAACTACAATAGACTTTGCATCAAGATCATGAGAGAGGTATAGGTTTCCTATCCTTGTACTCGATTTTCATCAATCTGTACTCAATTTGGGCTGATTTGTACTCTATTTCAGCCAATGTGTACTGAAATTGCATCAATTTGTACTCAAAATCTCCATGGCCTTGCCAACTCTTGGATTGTCAAATAATAGGGCATATATCATGATCCTATCTTGTTTTCCTAACCTTGGACTCTAACTACAATAGACTTTGCATCAAGATCATGAGAGAGGTAAGTGATACCTCTCTCATGATCCTATCTTATTTTTCCTAACCTTGGACTCTAACTACAATGGACTTTACATCAAGATCATGAGAGAGGTATAGGTTTCCTAACCTTGTACTCGATTTTCATCAATCTGTACTCAATTTGGGCTGATTTGTACTCGATTTCAGCCTATGTGTACTGAAATTGCATCAATTTGTACTCAAAATCCCCATGGCCTTGCCAACTCTTGGATTGTCAAATAATAGGGCATATATCATGATCCTATCTTGTTTTCCTAACCTTGGACTCAACTACAATGGACTTTGTATCAAGATCATGAGAGAGGTAAGTGATACCTCTCTCATGATCCTATCTTGTTTTTCCTAACCTTGGACTCTAACTACAATGGACTTTGCATCAAGATCATGAGAGAGGTATAGGTTTCCTAACCTTGTACTCGATTTTCATCAATCTGTACTCAATTTGGGCTGATTTGTACTCGATTTCAGCCAATGTGTACTGAAATTGCATCAATTTGTACTCAAAATCCCCATGGCCTTGCCAACTCTTGGATTGTCAAATAATAGGGCATATATCATGATCCTATCTTGTTTTCCTAACCTTGGACTCTAACTACAATAGACTTTGCATCAAGATCATGAGAGAGGTAAGTGATACCTCTCTCATGATCCTATCTTGTTTTTCCTAACCTTGGAATCTAACTACAATGGACTTTGCATCAAGATCATGAGAGAGGTATAGGTTTCCTATCCTTGTACTCGATTTTCATCAATCTGTACTCAATTTGGGCTGATTTGTACTCGATTTCAGCCAATGTGTACTGAAATTGCATCAATTTGTACTCAAAATCCCCATGGTCTTGCCAACTCTTGGATTGTCAAATAATAGGGCATATATCATGATCCTATCTTGTTTTCCTAACCTTGGACTCTAACTACAATAGACTTTGCATCAAGATCATGAGAGAGGTATAGGTTTCCTATCCTTGTACTCGATTTTCATCAATCTGTACTCAATTTGGGCTGATTTGTACTCTATTTCAGCCAATGTGTACTGAAATTGCATCAATTTGTACTCAAAATCCCCATGGCCTTGCCAACTCTTGGATTGTCAAATAATAGGGCATATATCATGATCCTATCTTGTTTTCCTAACCTTGGACTCTAACTACAATAGACTTTGCATCAAGATCATGAGAGAGGTAAGTGATACCTCTCTCATGATCCTATCTTGTTTTTCCTAACCTTGGACTCTAACTACAATGGACTTTGCATCAAGATCATGAGAGAGGTATATGTTTCCTAACCTTGTACTCGATTTTCATCAATCTGTACTCAATTTGGGCTGATTTGTACTCGATTTCAGCCTATGTGTACTGAAATTGCATCAATTTGTACTCAAAATCCCCATGGCCTTGCCAACTCTTGGATTGTCAAATAATAGGGCATATATCATGATCCTATCTTGTTTTCCTAACCTTGGACTCTAACTACAATGACTTTGCATCAAGATCATGAGAGAGGTATAGGTTTCCTATCCTTGTACTCGATTTCATCAATTGTACTCAATTTGGGCTGATTGTACTCATTCAGCCAATGTGTACTGAAATTGCATCAATTTGTACTCAAAATCCCATGGCCTTGCCAACTCTTGGATTGTCAAATAATAGGGCATATATCATGATCCTATCTTGTTTTCCAACCTTGGACTCAACTACAATAGACTTTGCATCAAGATCATGAGAGAGGTAAGTGATACCTCTCTCATGATCCTATCTTGTTTTTCCTAACCTTGGAATCTAACTACAATGGACTTTGCATCAAGATCATGAGAGAGGTATAGGTTTCCTATCCTTGTACTCGATTTTCATCAATCTGTACTCAATTTGGGCTGATTTGTACTCGATTTCAGCCAATGTGTACTGAAATTGCATCAATTTGTACTCAAAATCCCCATGGTCTTGCCAACTCTTGGATTGTCAAATAATAGGCATATATCATGATCCTATCTTGTTTCCTAACCTTGGACTCTAACTACAATAGACTTTGCATCAAGATCATGAGAGAGGTATAGGTTTCCTATCCTTGTACTCGATTTTCATCAATCTGTACTCAATTTGGGCTGATTTGTACTCTATTTCAGCCAATGTGTACTGAAATTGCATCAATTTGTACTCAAAATCTCCATGGCCTTGCCAACTCTTGGATTGTCAAATAATAGGGCATATATCATGATCCTATCTTGTTTTCCTAACCTTGGACTCTAACTACAATAGACTTTGCATCAAGATCATGAGAGAGGTAAGTGATACCTCTCTCATGATCCTATCTTGTTTTTCCTAACCTTGGACTCTAACTACAATAGACTTTGCATCAAGATCATTAGAGATGTATATGTTTTCTAACCTTGTACTCGATTTGCATAAATTTATACTCAATTTGGGCTGATATGTACTCGATTTCAGCCAATGTGTACCGAAATTGTATCAATTTGTACTAAAAATCTCAATGGCCTTGCCAACTCTTAGATAGTCAAATAATAGGGCATATATCATGATCCTATCTTGGTTTTCCTAACCTTGGACTCTAACTACAATGGACTTTGCATCAAGATCATGAGAGAGGAATAGGTTTCCTAACCTTGTACTCGATTTTCATCAATCTGTACTCAATTTGGGCTGATTTGTACTCGATTTCAGCCAATGTGTACTGAAATTGCATCAATTTGTACTCAAAATCTCCATGGCCTTGCCAACTCTTGGATTGTCAAATAATAGGGCATATATCATGATCCTACTTGTTTTCCTAACCTTGGACTCTAACTACAATAGAATTTGCATCAAGATCATGAGAGAGGTATAGGTTTCCTATCCTTGTACTCGATTTTCATCAATCTGTACTCAATTTCTGCTGATCTGTACTCAATTTCGGCTGAAATTCTGACAGCATCTCCTTTGTATATCCCACATATGTCATGCACATAAAGAGTACACAAATCATAACAATGAGTTTCATAACTGAACAAACATTAATTTTCATAACTGAACAAACATTCAGTTTCATAACTGAACTCACACAACAACAAATACTCAAGATTTATAGGAACTGTTTTCTATGAAACACACTCTGCTCCAACACAGCAAGTGAAGAATATATATCACAAAGCAAGTAAGAATACATACTCTACCTGAACACTTTGAATCTCAGATCATATCAAATGCAAGTGAAGAGCAATCAAAATCATCAACTAAGAAATGAAACAGAATGCCGAATGCATCAGAAAAAGAAATGCTCAATAAGATCACATTGACATCACTTAGCACATAATCATGCATAATTTTTTCCACAACAAATCATCCATAATCAGCAACAAAACATCCATAATCATCCATAATCACATATTTTCCATATTTCAACAACAAAACATCCACTTTCCATAACATTCAGCAACTCACAACCATAATTACATAGGCTAAAGGTGATGAAGATGAGAATATCTGCAGATACACCAACTTACAACAAATATACGTTTTCCACCAAAATTCATAATCACATGAGATTAGAAAAGTCTACTTCTTCATAATTCCATTTTCATCTGACAGAATAATTGCTGCCATGTGTGCCCGATACGCATCCATCTTTACCTCTTTTTCATAATTCCATATTTCATCATCATCAAGCGCTAGACACTCAATCCACAAACAAGTAAAAACACCACAATCGAGTGTCTCGCCTTGGTGACGACACTTTGTTTTCATTACTGTTATTTTACCAAGGTCAAAGCCTGAGAAATTTTTCATGTATCCAGCCAAAAATTCAGCCTGCAAATATTGATTCAGCTGTGAAATTTAAGTTTTAAGAGTTATTGAAATACAAATGATGAAACTTACATAAACTTTCGCTGTCCCGAAAGCAGCTGGATGAGGTTTCGAGTTCATGGTCTTGAATTTGCTTTCTCTTGTTGAATAGAATAATAGATACCAATGCCATCCATAGTTCAAGGGAAAAATAATATATCTGCATCTTGTAAATAAATCTTCATTGAGATGTTTTAATTGATTCCTTGTCACTGAAGTAAGTTTTCCAACAAATTCTTCATATTCTCCCTTCCGCAGCAATCGATTACGCCTATGTCCTTCCAATTTATGAAGGACTTCTCTCTACATGTAGAAATAGAGTCATATTTCTCATTGTAAACAAAAATTAAAGAATTCATTTGTAAGGTCAAAGAACACCACAAACCTGAACACCCATGTCCATGCCAAAAATTTCAAACCCTTTCTTGACACTTTGCTTTCTCATTATTCTCATGTAACAATCAATAATTTCGGATCCAACTGGATTACGAAATAAGAATTCACAGAATTGGAGGCCATCAAGGACCACATCATCTTCCTCCCACACAACCACACTGTAAATTTGAAAATTTATATAATATTTCACTATAAAGGACTAATATTCTAGAAAAGGAAACATGTACAAGATTAACATACTCTAACTTATCTCGAGAAAGATATTCTGTTACCATCTCTCGCTCTTCATCAGTTGCTTCTTCATATCCACAAAAATTTCTCATTTCTCTATATTTATTCATCACATCCGCAACAGCATCCCTTCCAATTGTAGCAACATCTATAGTCGTCTCTCCCTATGTAGATAGATTTAAGAACATAAGAATAAAATAGAAACACGGTTAACAATAAATAAATAAACGAGAAATTGATGCTAACACCTCTTCCAACACTATTGGGTCTACAATTGATGCTAACACCTCTTTGCCTGCCTTCCTCCTACGTTTAGGTGTTGTACTCGGCGGCGTAACATATATTTCATCCTTTTTTTTCTTCATTCTGTCTGCCCTTGTCCTAACCGTCATTGCAATAGAGGGCACAAATTGCTCTACTATATTCTTTTCAACCGGCACTTCAACAAACCCAGCCATTTCACCTTCAATGGAGTCTTTAACTTCAACTCTCTTGTTGTATTCTGACCCACTGATATCATCAGTCTGTGGATGTAGCTCACCACCAAACTCTTTCTCCATTGGTTCAGTATTGGCTCAACTTGTGCCAGCAATCAATCCACCACATTTAACACATTCTGAGCCCTGAAAAATTACAAGATTCTTGTAGCAAATAAATATTTTCTCAACTTCATTTAACAAAATACTTATTTAATGATAATATTACCGATAAACTTGCTCGCCTATGATGAAACAGTATATCTTCATCCGAAAATGGTACAATGGATAACACCTTTTCACAATTAAAATTAAAAGGTTACTACAATTCATCATATTTGAGTATGTCTACTATAAAATATGAACTTACTTTACTATAGTCAATGGAATTCAATAACCTCTCCGCTAAATCAGGTTTGTTAGGTATCTTACTTTCCCCCCAACGGAACAACCTGGGAAAAGTATGTAGCGAACGTACTACGCCAAGTGAAGGTATTCTTTCATATAACATCCCTAAATAAATAAATTTATTAGTATAACAGAACAAAACATAATAAAAGCATACTAAAAAAACTCACCATCAATCCAACAGTTGAACCATCTAAATACTTCTTTCTTCTAACATCACCCTTTCCAATATATTTGAAAATTTGATTGCTCAAAAATCTATAAGCCGCATCTCCCCACGAATAATCAAAGAAGGTGGTCAGGTCATCAATGTATGGCATAATGAATCGAGGTGTTGAGTAGTTGGCCACAGGAAAAATGATACAATTAAACACTAAACAAATAAACATCCGAACAAAATCATCCACATCTGAGTTACTCTCTGATCCAGCTAAAGAGGATAGTCTATCATAGATTGCACTTCTGGTCACATTGCCAACTTTCCCAGAGAAATACTGAGCAACAAATTTGGACTCCAAATTCACATCTAAATCAACTGGTTGCCCTGCATAACGTAAGCCAAGAACAATGGAAAACTCTGGTGATGTAAAGGGAACAACAATATTTTCACCAAACACAAATGAATGAGATTGCAACTGAAATCTTTTTAAAATTATATCAACTCTGGAGCTGCTGATTGCCAATTTGGGCATCTTAAGCCATATACCAAATGGAGTGTTTTGAATACTCTCCTTTTGCTTATCAGTCATTTTCGGTCCCACTTCATCCATCACAGCTCTAAAAAAAGTAGGTGAACACCGAAACTGAGCTTTTTTCCCACTGTTAACCTCTTTAGCATCTTTGTTATTCTTTGCTTCTTTCTTAGTCTTCACCATCTTTGATTCTGTTCAACCCTTACTCGAAATATCCAACACAATTTTAGTATTTAGACCATAAAGTAAACTGAAAATTAATCAAGTAAACATTTGCCTACTTACAAACAATAAACATTCAATTTAATAATAATAGAAAAAATTTAATATCATCATTAAACATGAACAATTACCTATTTATCTATAGAAATGGCAATTGCTAACAATTGTCTATTTACCTCCCTCTCACCACTTATCTATGATCAAGGAATTCTTAAATTTTTAAAGAATGATGTAAATAGTATTGATAAATTGAAATCTCATAGGAATAGTAACAATATACTTATAATAGGGCGAAGTTGTACTTAATCAATCACTAATCTTTGTTTAAACGAATAGGGAAATAAGAAAGATGATAATTAGAGAGTTCCGACTAATAGATAAAAAATCTACAAAAAATGCCTGACTTCAACTCTATCTCCGGCGACAAAGCTTGATTCAGTCTCCTCGTCGGTGGGTTGATGGATCTACACGGCTATAATCTTGCTTCACATTGTGTCGGGAAGAAATGGGGGAGAGGAAAATGGTCGACTTGCCTTGATTTCGCTGATTAGGGTTTACGAGATTAAGTCGTCAAGAAATTTGGGAAGAAGGAAACGCCGGAGAGGAAGCTGGCTTGATTTCGCCGGTGAAGGACGCCGAGAATGTGTCGTCAAGAACTCGCGGGAGAAGGAAATTGAAGAGAGAAAGCTGGCTTGATTTCGCCGGTGAAGGACGCCGAGATTGTGTCGGGAAGAAAACAGGGGAAAGCGAAGCTGCGGGAGAAGAAATGCGGGAAAACCAAAAGCGGGAAAAGTAAGAAGGGTATATTAGTAAATTTATGTATTGGGGAGTTAAAACTAAAGAATAGGGAGTTGAAACATTTGTTTCCTTACCTGGGGAGCTGACACAAAGGCATCTTTTGAATTAGGGATTTATCTCTAATTTATCGTTATTTT
>JAGFNQ010002316.1:216677-281769 GCA_024364735.1 Boesenbergia rotunda | reverse complement strand
GGTAAATTTAATTTTTGTTTTAACACCAAGGTTCTGAGAACCAAACCGGACATCGAACTGGTTAGAGCAAGGATTCAGAGGTTCAGAGGTTCAACCGGTTTAACCGGGGGTCCAACCGGGATATAACCGATATATAATAAAATATATATTTATATAAATATATGAAACTAACAGCTTATCCAACTGCTTTCTTCAAGATTATATCAACTAGGTCGAGCATGTGATATATTTTTGCCAGCAACTCAATACGGTATTCTTGAAAAAAGGATTAGTTTCAAAGAAAAATTCAAGTTTAAAACTATTGAGTTCAAGAAATCTGGATACGAATTGAAGAATCTTATTAGAAGTTAAAACTATATCACGATAGCATTTGTTCACCCATAAACACTTAAACAGGGGACAGTAGTAAAACACATGCAAAATTACTCTTCCAAATATATCATATATACTGTTGCTTTTATATGCCAGAACGACGATGCAACGAGGCTAGCTGCGGGGCGAGGCTAGTGGCGGCGGGTTGATGCTAGCGGAGGTAGGGCGATGCGAGGAGGCTGGTGGAGGCAGGGCGACGCGGCGAGAGGTTAGCAGCGGTGGCTCTCTTGTAAGCAAATAGCAGGTTTGTTCGTTTGGGACTTTCGGTGAAAACAAACTAGGTTTTTTACATTTTATTTTTCAATTTTCATTTTTAAGTAAGAAAGCAAAACTGTAAAAGGAAAAAAATCAAAAAATAAAAAATAAAATAAACCAAGTCGGTTTGCCCGATATTTTCAGTTTGTCCGGTTCGCCAGTTCCCGGCCGATTCAGAACGGTTCGCACTCGGTTCTTAAGTAGCCGATTTTCAAAGCCAACTCGGATCGAAAATCCGACCGATTCCCGAGTCAACCGTTCCGACCGGCCGGTCTGATCCAATTTTCAGAATGTTGTTTAAAACACATCTTGGGTTCAAATCCCTTTGATAACTATTTTTTTTAAAAAAAATCTCTCTATTTTTTAAATTTCAATTAAATATACATTATATATCTTTGAAAAATTGAAAAAATATTATTATAATAATTATTTTCGTAGTTATTATTATAATAATTATTTACGTCACTTAGTGGGCGGTTTCTCCAAATCTAAAATTGTAGATCCGTCCCTGCCCATATTCGAAGTATATAAGAACATTTCCTTATCTTTGCAAATTTGTTGAGTGGCTCCAGTGCGAAATACTCTTCCGGGGTATCCACCGAATTGACTTTGAATGCAGTAGGGAGAGTATATTGTTAGACACTCTGTTGGTGGGCATATCAAGAACTACTTGACTGAGAATTTCTTCAATTTGATATACTCTGTTTTATATTTCTTGCCTAACATTTTTATAAAGTCTTGTCCATCTTCGTCTAGTCATAGATATTATATAATTCGTCATCCAACCTAGTATAGAAAGCCTTTTTGCTTATATGACAATGATTAATGAGAATGGATAATATTGGACTCTTGGATATTATTATTATCTCTATTAGGTGGACTTATTTGTAAGTTGCATATGTAAATACAATCTGAGCCCTTAAAATGATCTAACTTATGTTTATTGGATTTCGGATTATTGGATGTGGGTTCAATGTATAGAACCCTTTAGACCAATCTGTTATTATCTATGGGTTGATAACAGATTGGATTTCTATATAAATGGGAGGTCCCTAAGGGTTTAGGTGATCTTTATGACCTAGTTTCTTGTTCCCCATTGACAAGAAGCTTTACGGCGCCGTCAAACCTAAGCCCGTTGGAAGATCCTCCTTCTTCCTTCCACTGCATCTTCTTCCACAGGGATCAAGCCGACGACGCCACGACAAAGACGATGGTTCTTCAATCAGGTTCCTTGTCATTCGGTTTATATTATTTTATTCTTGTCATGCCATGATTCGAAGAAACAATAGATCTATATTTATATGTCTTGTGTTTTCTCTTTCGAATTCTTATTTTGTTTCTAGAATTCATGTGGTTAGGAGAAAACCCAAGTTCTATCAATTGGTATCAGAGCTTGGCTTTGTTTCATCGTTTTTATGGTAATAAAGTTTAAAATTTTTTCGTCGATTTATTGTATGTATGCTAGATTAAGTTTTCTTAGTATAATACAATTTTTTATCGTCGAAAATCATGTAAAAGCAAATTCTAGAATAAACTTGTTTTCTAAGTTTTTCATTTTTTCTATGAAGAACACGAAAACAGCGGAAGAATCGTCGCGTTTAACCTAATTTTTAGGTCGAATCACGATGGTTTAATCAATTGATTTGGTCGGTCAATTGATTACCAAGTCTAAAATAACGAATAGAAATAATTAAAAATTGATTAATTAATTGATCAATTATCTTAATTTGCTGAGCCTTGAGAAGGAGTAATTTATTAGACTTATATGTTTCATTTTAATGGATTAAGTTTTTTTTTCACATCGTGAACGTGAAGAAAAAAAAACTATTTTTTTTATACGTAAAAAGTAAATTATATATATATATATAATACATTAAATATTTTTCTTTTAATGCATAGATCCAGAGATTAAATAATATTCTTTTAATTATAGAATCATAAAGAAACTCTAATTTTTAAAGAAAGGTTCTATACATGATCATGTAGTCGTATATATTAAGTTTTAGATCGATTGGGATAATCAATTGGATCATACCATTTGATTACCATATGGTATCAATTGATTAATAAGCTTAATTTTGAGGTATTAAGACTAATAAAGAAATTATCTATTCGATTAAATATCTAGAATTTTCTTGGGTCTATATACATAACGTGCTACTAAATTGAACTATTGTGTCGGCCCAAAGGAAGGCATCTTAGGTCGGTTTAGTGTATTTTGTGTTGATAGACGTATATCTATGCTAAGAGTAATCGGCCCAAAGGAATGTTACTTTTATGCCGGATATATATTCAAGATAGTTTACAATTATTGAACATAATTTATTTTGTTCTGATCATGCACAAAAATATGTCGGCCCAAAGGAAGACATATTACGTGGCAGATTAAAGTTGTTGTAAGCTATGGACCAAAAAAAATACAACTCATATAAAGTTTCATATCATGCACACCATATGTCGGCCAAAGGAAGGCACATTGTGTGGCCAATTAAAGGTTGAGTTATATCAGAGAGTACCGCTAATAAATTATATTTTAATCTACACATTAAAATGCAATGTTGTATGTGGTATCTCATAAGGAGCCCATTTATATGCATTTAAAATCTTATTTATTTTCATAATTTTATTATATATATGTTTTTAGCTTTAGTTAAATCGTGAGCTTAAATATTTTTTTTTAATTTCAGTGCAATCTGTAACTGTCAACATTAATAACATCCCAACATTAACTGATTCGAATTTTGCTGAATAGAAAGAATACGTGATAGTAGTCTTAGGCTGCATGGACTTAGACTATGCATTAACGAATGATCGTCCCACACCTTTGACCAGTGCTAGCACTATAGAGCAGAGGGCTGAATTTCAGCTGTGGGAGAAATCAAATCGCATGAGTCTAAGCATCATGAAGCTTTCCATACCGGCACAAATAAAGGGCTCAATAACAGAGAGTGAAGATGCTAGGAGTTTTCTTAACCAACTGGTAGACCGATTCACCTCAAATGAAAAGGTCGAGATTACTATACTTCTTATGAAGTAGGTAACCATGCGGTACAGTGGTAAAAGAAACATAAGAGAGTACATTATAGAGACATCTGAAAGTGCTCACTTAGCATTTAATTCTCAAAGTACGAGCAAGAAGGGAAAGAGGATCAATAACAAAGGAAAAGGAAAGCAAACTGCATATTCTGGAGACAAACTTCTCAACTTTGTTAGTTCAGAAGTCAATTTAGCTATTGTACCCACTGACACTTGGTGGATAGATACTGGTGATACTACTCACATATGTGTCACTATGCAGGGTTGTCTTAGGAGCCGACTTCCGCTTGATAGTGAGAGATACATCTATACGGGGAATGGAAAGAAGGCTGTAGTCGAGTCTATTGGTGTTTTTAGGCTTTATTTAGGAACAAGTATTTATTTGGATTTGGAAAATACATTCATTGTACCGTCTTTCAGACGAAACTTAATTTCAATTTCTTGTTTGAACAAATCAGGTTATTCTTGTTCATTTGGAAATGAAATGTTTAGTATTTTCTTTAATTCAATTTTGATTGGTAATGGTTCCTTGGTTGATAAGCTTTATAAATTAAACACCATTACTCCTACAATTAACAACGTAATAATGCATAGTATAGGTACGAAACGTAAATTGACCAACGAGAATTCTTCTATACTGTGGCATAGGCGTTTAGGACATATATCCAAACAACACCTAGAAAGGTTAATGTCACATGGAATTCTTGATTCTTTTGACATGTCAGACTTTGATGTCTGCATAGAGTGTGTTAAGGGGAAGACAACTAACAAAAGAAACAAAGGGGCTAGTCGTTGTAGTGACATTTTGGAGCTAATACATACGGACATTTGTGGACCATTCCCTAAGGCATCTTGGAATGGACACATATATTTTATTAGCTTCATAGACGATTATTCTAGATTTGGCTATTTGTACCTTATTCATGAGAAGTCGCAATCTTTGGACATGTTCAAAATTTTCAAAGCCGAAGTTGAACTTCAACTAGGTAAGAAAATTAAAGTCGTCCGATCCGACCGTGGAGGAGAATATTACGGTCGATATGATGGATCAGGTGAACAACGTCCAGGACCTTTTGCAAATTACCTTGCTGAGTGTGGGATTGTGCCTCAGTATACCATGCCTGGTACACCCAATCAGAATGGTATAGCTGAGTGTCGCAATCGAACCCTAAAAGACATGGTGAGAAGTATGATGGCTTTCACTTCTCTACCGGAGTCTTTGTGGGGTGAGGCACTCATGACTGCAGTTTACCTTCTCAATAGAGTACCTAGTAAGACAGTAACTAAAACCCCATTCGAGATGTGGACGGGTAGAAAGCCTAGCATTAGGCATTTACACGTCTGGGGTTGTCTAGCTGAGGCTAGGCCTTACAAGCCTAATGAAAAGAAACTAGACTCAAGAACTGTCAGCTGCAATTTATAGGTTACTCTGAGATATCAAAGGGGTATAAATTTTATGATCCATCTAATAGATCCTTCTTCGAAACGGGAAACGCCAAGTTTATTGAGGACAGTGGGAGCGATAAAATCAGGGAAGTGTCTTTTGAGGAAAGCGTTGGCAATCCTTCTATGATCACTACTAGTGCAATCAGTAGTGGTATGGTTACCATACCACACATTATGGATGTTGCACATCCAGTGAGCGTAGTGAACCAAGATATTTCCATGACATCTCCAATACAATTGGAGGAGCCTACCACTGAAATTGAAGTATTTGTTGGATCGATAGAACCGATAGAGGGGGGGGGTGAATATCGGTATTCGTTTTTCGGAAAATTAAGAGCAGGTGCACAGCGGAAAATAAGAAACAATAATAACACAGAGACGCAGTCGTTTTTACTTGGTTCGGAGCCTGGGTCGACTCCTACTCCAAGGCCCACGGTCGTTGACCGTTTACTTTGGGCAATTCTATATCAGGCGAAAATTCGTTTACAAAAGATTACAAAATTTAGAATTAAGTACAGTAAACTTTTAAAAGAGCTCTTTTACCGACGTTCGGGGCAGATTGACTTTTTCTGAGCAGCGGGACGTCGTCGGCACGAGTTGGAATGACTCCGAGGCGAGGCACGAGTGCAGAAGAGCATAGAAGAGTTGATTTAGAAGTTGTTCAAGCTTGGGGTCGAGGGGTGCTATTTATAGCACCTAGGGGCGCCCTGGACGTCGGGAGCGCCCTGGACGTCGGGGGCGCCCTCCCACGTGTCAGCCGATCCGCACTTCGCTCGGTCAAGCTTTATCCCACCGGAATAGGGATGAGGTTTGACCCCTGGGGCGCCCTGGTCGTTGAGGGCGCCTTGCTTGACTTTTTCCGCGCGGTCTTCTCGGCTGGATAGAGTTGATCGGCTTCGTTGGCATAGGCGCGGAGCGCCTTGGCTGCTGAGGGCGCCCTGGGCGCTGAGGGCGCCCTGGCTGCTGAGGGCGCCTTGGCTGCTGAGGGCGCCTTGGCTGCAGAGGGCGCCCCGGCCAGTGGTTAGCCGAACTCCTTTTTGCTTTACTTGTTTCTTGTTCACCTTGGGGGCGCCCTAGACACTCAGGGCGCCCTACTCAACTGCTGCCTCACTCCTTTGAGGCTCTCTGAGCTGCAAACACATGTTCCTTTGGTCCTGCATCCAGGGTTAGTCCGAAAATAATATAAAGCATTTATTTGTTAGTTTATACAGCCTTAGCTATCTTGGTTCTGACTTTGGGCCTCCAAAATGGAGCCCTAGGTCGAACCGACGCCTACTGTTCCCTCGACGGGGAACACGTCCTCACCTACTCCTCTCGGGAGAATATACCTGATGCCAACCATTCCTTTGGTTGGACTTTTGCCTCGCGGTCCTTCGCCAGGTCTTGGATGCCGAGCTGTCCTTCGCCCGGTGCCTAGCAGTCCTTCGCTAGGTCTTGGATACTGGTAGTCCTTCGCCAGTTGCCTAGCAGTCCTTCGCTAGGGCTTGGATACTGGTAGTCCTTCGCCAGATGCCTAGCAGTCCTTCGCTAGGGCTTTGTTACTGGCAGTCCTTCGCCAGTTGCCTAGCAGTCCTTCGCTAGGACTTGGATACTGGCAGTCCTTCGCCAGTTGCCTAGCAGTCCTTCGCTAGGGCTTGGATACTGGCATTCCTTCGCCAGTTGCCTAGCAGTCCTTCGCTAGGGCTTTGTATCCTGCACACTCAGTGAATATTGTTAGATCACAAACAAACTTAACTTTGAATCCTTTATCAATATCAAAACAAGGTTCGATATGATGCTTCCTGCACCAACAATCTCCCCCTTTTTGATTTATGGCAACACAATTCAAAGTTAAGTAAAAAACATATAACAGTTAAGCAAGAGGGTTAAGACCAATAAAACATAGCAATTCTGAACTGTCTAAAACCAATGTAATTTGAACAGAAATTTTTTTTTCTCATACTCCCCTGAATTATTGTGTTATAAAATATTTAACTTAACACTTAACTTTGACCCTTCCTCCCCCTTTGACATATATTAAAAGCAAACATGGGTGAACAAGGTATCTAACAGGGATTTTTGAGTTTTTCTGAGTGCTTCGTGTTTTTGACAAAGTGTTTTTCAAAAAATAGAGTAAAAGTATTTTCATTAGCAAAACTTTTTATACTTAGATAATTTTCCATTATGAGAAGTTTTGCAGGCCTAAATTTTAAAAAAACTTTTACTTATAAAGCAAAAAAAATTTACTTAGGCAAAATTTCCATTTTTGAAGCTAAATTTCCAAAAAAAAACATTTCAACTTTTAGAGTTAGGAAAATTTTGTTTACTAAAGAAAATTTTGCACATTTACTTAGAAACATTTGTCAAAATTTTCAAAAAGATTTTGCTTAGACAAATTTTGTTTACTAAGAAAAATTTACTTAGAAAAAAAACATGCAAAAAAATTTGAAGCACTTAGAAATACTTAGAAATTTTTTTTTTGAAGAACTTTTTGTAAAATAGATAAAAATTAAACAAAATTTCCTTTCTCTCCCCCTTGGCCATATATCAATAAAGAGTTCTAAAAATATATTTTGAAAGACATTTAAAATTTGTGTATCAGAGCTTATGGGTTTTGAAAACATAAATATTTGAGAATAATATCAAAAATTATAATAGTTTCTAAGTAACAACATTTTGAAAGAGTGAAGAATTGATGCAAAAAAAAATAGTATTAGAGTCAAGTGTATATTTGCATTGAGTCCATGCATGACAAGCAAAAAAATATATATATAATCAATAAGATTACTTATTTTGAATATTTTGAAAAATACAAGTACTTTAAAAGATATTGAACTTTTTGAGAGATGCAAGTACACTGTATCTTTGAAAAATATAAGTCACTTTGAAAGATATTATGCAATTTGTGAAAATATAAGTATTATTTGAAAAATATGCATTTTTGAAAAATATGCAAGTAAGGTATTTCAAAAATAATTTTATAAGCCACAAAAACATTTTAAAATAATATTTTGTAAGATAAATTACTTATGTTTTTGACACAATTTTGAAAATATAGTGTATGAAAATATATTAGTTAGAAATGTTTAATAACTCTTTTAATTGACCTCCCTAAACTACAAGTATTCTTCCTCTGAGTTCTTAGGGTTCAGTTCAGATCAAAGGAATTTATCTAACAATTTCAAAACAAATAATTACCAAAAATATTTCAGAAATTCTTCTTTTAACTCAAACTCCCCCTAAATTTGACACATCCTAGGAGTCCTTGTAGATCATGAAGTGGACCTTCCTCTGTGTCTTTAGGGTTTATTAAAATTAAAAGAATAATTTTGAATAACCTTCTGAGTATGATAATTTTCAAGGAGATACATTTTTGAAAACATAACTTGAAGTGATAGCACAGTTTTCAAAAAATATTTTGAACTGATGATAATTTTTCAAACAGAAAGTAGTATACGAAGGTTTTTGAATCAATTTTTGAAAACCTTATCAAGATGATAATAAGATTTAGAAAATAAGGTTTTTGACAAAAAAACATTTAAATTTTTTGAAAAGTATTAAAAGAAACTCCCCATGTATCCGACACAGTCTGACTTTTATCTAAGTTTCTTAAGGGGTTTCAGTGTTGAGCAGGTTTGACTATGTTGACTAGGGTTGACTGTTTTGACCAAGTTTGACCAATCAATGACTAAAATAAAACAAGCCCTAGATTATATTTAAAACGAGTCTATTGAGATATTAAACATGAAATTTCAAAAAACGTTAGAATTGAAAGAGTAGGGTACCGTAAACTGAAAAAAATAGAGATAATTTTGAATAACTTTTGAAAATATTTTTTTTTATTTAAAAGGATAGTGAATTATGCTTTTAGGTCCTAGATGTCTCACCCAGTTCTACGTGGTCAAGCATGTTAACCTTATGGGTTGTGTGAGACAAATTTAAATAGAAGTAAGGATTTTACTTTAAAGAGTCATGATTAATTTTGAAAAATTGAATCAACTTTGAAAACCATTTTAATGAATTTTAACTTTATTTTGGAAAAAGTAGTTGAGTCTAAGATCAATTGAAATTTGTGTTAGATTTGAATTTGACAAGAAGTAACTTGAATTTGAATTTCAAAAATTGGCTTCCAGGTCTTGGCGAGACACTAGGCCTTCTTTGGCCGTAGCCTTATTGGATCATCAACCCTTTCCTAGACAAAGCCTTTTAGTGAAATTTCATCTTCAAAATCACTTTTTGATAAATTCTGGTCTAACTAGTTTGGGTCTTGGATCGGTAGCTTCGGCTAGTTCTGCCAAAATGGCTTCCCTAACGTACTATCATCTCACCTCCACCCAATACTATGTTGTTCAAACTTCAATTAATCATTTTATCCTTAAACTAATCAATCCTAATTCTAAGCAAAGAAAACAAAAATAAAAAGAAACACATAACTAAAACAAACAATTGTCTAAGTAAGGTCACAATTGGAGTAATACTCCGGATTTTCAAAATCAGCAAGATTATGAATTAAATTTTCTAACTTATTGACCTTATGTTTTAGGGTTTCATTTTCTTGTTTCAATTTTTTGAAATTTGATTTAATTAAGTTACATGAATCAGTCACATTATTCAAGGTAAATAACGGATTTTCAAATACTGTAAATTTAACTTTGTTGATTGTTTGTCCGGCATTCTTGGTAGCTCTTTTATCTGTGCATTCACTTTTGTAATGCCCGAACTCCTGGAACTTGAAGCATTGAATGCGACATTTGTCCTTTCGTGCTTTTGGAACTGATTCCTTTGTCGCCGTCGGTGGCGTCGTTCGAATCTTACGAGTAGGACACACACTTTAGTAGTGCCCTCTCTCCCTGCATGTGTAACAAATTACATGATTAAAATTTGAATTTACACTTTTACCTTTTGGTTCGTTATTGGGAATCTCCCCCTTGATTCTTGCCGCCTCGGATCTAGGCTCATCTTCTGATTCTGTGTCTGAATCGGACTCGGGTACTGGTTGAAGCTCCTTCTTTGGTGGTTCTTTAGGAGTTTTCCCTGCACTAAAATTTACACCTTCCTCGACCATTATAGTATCTGATTGATTATTTAATTCTAATTTAGAAAAGAATTCGAAATCAGTTATCGTCTCAGTCAATTCGTCGTCTAATTCAGGTTCAATTTTAGATTCAGGTTCAGACTCTGACTCGGCTGTTTGTGCTTGGACTGAAAGGGCAAGATAATTTACTTCTTCTTCATCTGAGATCTCTTGATGAAGGTTAACCAATTTTTCCCAGATTTCTCTAGCGCATTTGCATGGACCTACTAGCTCAAGTTGCTCCTTGGTTAAGCCACATTGTAGGATTGCAGTTGCCCTTGCATCAATCTCGATTTGGTTGAGGGTGTGTTCATCAAGTTTGTCTCACTCGATTGATGACTCATCTTCTATGGGAAAAGAAAATCTCGTTTGGATGATCCGCCATAAGTCCATGTGGGCCTTCAGAAGGGACTCCATTTGACATCTCCAAAACGTGAAGTTCTCGCCGGAGAATAGTGGTGGACGTGCACTGTTCCACTCTTGGTTGGCCATTTAATATAAACCTTGCACATAAACAAAATAACAAAAATGTACCAAGACTTGGTCTTGGATTAGTAGTGCGGGAGAAGGGAAAAAAATAGCTCAAAATAAATATTGCATGAATTTCGAGGCAGAATAATAATAAAATAATAAAAACAATTTTTGACAAATTTTTGAAAATATTAATTTTGTCAATTCAGATTAATGATGAAAAATTAAAAATTTAATGTTAAAAGGAATTTGCTCGAATTAAGATAGCACGAATTTCGAAGAAAATATTAAAATAATAATAATAATAAAAATTTTATGACAAATTTTCAAAAATTGTTTGTTTTATCAATTCAGACTTATAGGAAAAAAATGAGCATTCAAAATTGAAAAAGGCGTATGAGATTGAGTGGTGTTGCACCAACCTCAATCAACGAAAAAGATAAAAAAAAATTTAAAATTATTTCATAAAATCCGAAAATACTCTCAAATTGGTGGTTGCACCAAATTTGAGCTTCCCCGCTCTGATACCACTTGTTGGATCGATAGAACCGATAGAGGGGAGGTGAATATCGGTATTCGTTTTTCAGAAAATTAAGAGCAAGTGCACAGCGGAAAATAAGAAACAATAATAACACAGAGTCGCAGTCGTTTTTACTTGGTTCGGAGCCTGGGTCGACTCCTACTCCAAGGCCCACGGCCGTTGACCGTTTACTTTGGGCAATTCTATATCAGGCGCAAATTCGTTTACAAAAGATTACAGAATTTAGAATTAAGTACAGTAAACTTTTAAAAGAGCTCTTTTATCGTCGTCCGGGGTAGATTGACTTTTTCAGCGGGACGTCGTCGGCACGAGTTGGAATGACTCCGAGGCGAGGCGCGAGTGCAGAAGAGCGTAGAAGAGTTGATTCAGAAGTTGTTCAAGCTTGGGGTCGAGGGGTGCTATTTATAGCACCTAGGGGCGCCCTGGACGTCGGGGGCGCCCTCCCACATGTCAGCCGATCCGCACTTCGCTCGGTCAAGCTTTATCCCACCCGAATAGGGATGAGGTTTGACCCCTGGGGCGCCCTGGTCGCTGAGGGCACCTTGCTTGACTTTTTCCGCGCGGTCTTCTCGGCTGGATAGAGTTGATCGGCTTCGCTGGCATAGGCACGGAGAGCCTTGGCTGCTGAGGGCGCCCTGGCTACTGAGGGCGCCTTGCCTGCAGAGGGCGCCCCGGCCAGTGGTTAGCCGAACTCCTTTTTGCTTTACTTGTTTCTTGTTCACCTTGGGGGCGCCCTAGACACTCAGGGCACCCTACTCAGCTGCTGCCTCACTCCTTTGAGGCTCTCTGAGCTGCAGACACACGTTCCTTTGGTCCTGCATCCAGGGTTAGTCCGAAAACAATATAAAGCATTTATTTGTTAGTTTATACAGCCTTAGCTATCTTGGTTCTGACTTTGGGCCTCCAAAATGAAGCCCTAGGTCGAACCGACACCTACTGTTCCCTCGACGGGGAACGCGTCCTCACCTACTCCTCTCGGGAGAATATACCTGATGCCAACCGTTCCTTTGGTTGGACTTTTGCCTCGCGGTCCTTCGCCAGGTCTTGGATGCCGAGCTGTCCTTCGCCCGGTGCCTAGCAGTCCTTCGCTAGGTCTTGGATACTGGCAGTCCTTCGCCAGTTGCCTAGCAGTCCTTCGCTAGGGCTTGGATACTGGCAGTCCTTCGCCAGATGCCTAGCAGTCCTTCGCTAGGGCTTTGTTACTGGCAGTCCTTCGCCAGTTTCCTAGCAGTCCTTCGCTAGGACTTGGATACTGGCAGTCCTTCGCGAGTTGCCTAGCAGTCCTTCGCTAGGGCTTGGATACTGGCATTCCTTCGCCAGTTGCCTAGCAGTCCTTCGCTAGGGCTTTGTATCCTGCACACTCAGTGAATATTGTTAGATCACAAACAAACTTAACTTTGAATCCTTTGCCAATATCAAAACAAGGTTCGATATGGTGCTTCCTGCACCAACAGTATTGTCTCATATTGATGAGCAAGTACCTCAACCACCTCAAATACAAGTGTCGTTAAGGCGATCCACAAGGGAACGGAGAAGCACGAATTCTCGTGATTATGTTTATCTCCAAGAGCATGAGTTTGATATAGGGTTGGAAAGTGATCCTACATCTTTCCAAGAAGTCAAACAATGCTCTAACCCTGAAAGGTGGATTAACGCCATCCAAGAAGAGTTGAAGTCTATGACAGACAATGACGTTTGAGAACTTGTCGAATTGCCTGAAGGTTCGAAACCCGTTGGTTGTAAATGGATATTTAAAACCAAGCGAAATTCGAAGGGCAATATCGTAAGGTATAAGGCTCGTCTTGTTGCCAAGGGACTCACTCAAAAGGAAGACATTGTTTATAAGGAGACGTTCTCACCTGTGTCGACAAAAGACCCCCTTAGGACAATCATGGCACTTGTAGCTCATTTTGATTTAGAGCTACATCAAATGGACGTAAAGACTGCATTCCTCAATGGAGACATAGAGGAGTCTATATATATGGTGCAACCGGAGAACATTGAGTCCTCAGACTCAAAGCACCTAGTATGTAGATTAAAGAAGTCCATTTATGGTTTAAAGCAGGCATCCCGTCAATGGTACCGGAAATTTGATCAAGTGGTTACCTCATTTAGATTTAAAGAGAACCCCATTGATCAGTGCATATATGTCAAGTTCAGTGGGAGCAAGTTTGTTATACTTGTTTTGTACGTGGATGATATATTGCTTGCAAGCAATAATAAGGGTCTACTGCATAAAACCAAGTCATTTCTATCTAGTAAATTTGAAATGAAAGATCTTGGTGAAACATCTTTTGTTCTAGGCATTCAGATCTGTCGTGATCGATCAAAAGGCATTCTTGGATTTTCACAACAAGTCTATATTAGGAAGGTGCTTATAAGGTATGGCATGCAGAACTGCACACCTGGTGACACACCTATGTCAAGAGGTGATAAGTTCAGTTTGCAGCAGTGTCCACGACTTAAACTTGAAATAAAGGAGATGAAACAATTCACATATGCATTAACAGTGGGAAGTCTCATGTATGCACAAGTTTGCACTCGATCAGATATAACATTTGTAGTTGGGATGTTAGGCAGATATGTTAATAACCCAGGACTGTCGCACTGGAAAGCAATTAAAAGAGTGATGTGGTATTTGCAAAGAACTAAAAAACACATGCTCACGTATCGAAGGTCAGATCATCTGGAGGTGATTGGTTATTCAAACTCTGATTTTGCTGGATGCTTAGATAGCATAATGTCCACTTCAGGCTATATCTTCATGCTTGCTGGAGGGGCTATATCTTGGAAGAGTGCCAAACAGACGCTAGTAGCTACTTCTACTATGGAGGCAGAATTGGTAGCATACTATGAAGCATCCAATCACGGGATTTGGCTGCGGAACTTCATCACAGCATTGCATATTGTTGATGGCATTGACAGGCCACTGAGGATCTACTGTGATAATAAAGCTGCAGAACTTTATGCCAAGAACAACCGCAGTTTGTCGAAGTCCAAGCACATCGACATTATGTTTCTAGCGGTTAAAGAGAGAGTTCAGAGTAATAATGGGAATTCATATGTTTGTTTGACGCTCTGAATACGTGATGGACCCAAAATAGGTGTCACGAATGTGGGTCCATAAATTTAGAATATTTGTAAAACTGGAAACCCTTTTTGCAATCAAAGAATAAAAGCGTAGTAAAGGGGCCACAGGTCGTATTTTTCCAAGGGCTAGTTCACGTTGTTCGATTCAAACTTGCATTTATGTGTCGTCAATGTTTTTGGGTTTCAAATAGAACATGGTTTTCATTCAATTCAGAAATAAAAGTTCGAAGAAAAGAAGGGAAATTTAACTAAGTGAACTTGAACAAAATAGTATCAACTACGACACTCAACTAATGGAAACTTAACTCACCAATTCAGCTTAGCAAAATTTGGAAATCAAAGCTGAACTCAAATGTAAGTGTACACTATGAGCTGTGTTGAACGTAAGGAATTACCACTCATGGTTGAAAATCAACTTGGTACAAATGCAACAATGAAAACTTGATACACAACATGAGATAATCTTGATGCCAAAAATTTGCTACTACATGCAGAAATTGTAATCTCTAATAACTCAAAAAGGAACTAATCGCATCACTTGGAAAACAAAGCTATTACTGAAGTTCTATGCGTGAATGAAGAAAGAATTCAGAATTGAATGCAGCAGTGCAAAAAAAAAAATGGCTGATTGCAGAATTAAAATGCCTAAATTCAATCAAACTTGATACCAAGAAGAAGAAACTCTTGTGCCGGAAACTGAAACTAAATGCAAGGATTGTAAACTGATGTGAAGATGCTAATTTGAACAGCTGATGTGAAGTAACAAATCATATGCAGATTTCTGAAGCAAGTAAATGCAAACAATTGACTTTGAGGCAAAATTCCATTTCTTAGCCCTATGTGCAGAGAAGAATTGAAGCAGATATGAAAGTGAAGATTTTGATAAATTGAATGCAGTGATTCAGTGACAGGGTAAATGATGAAGCTAGCAAATGCAACTAGACTTAAGTCACCAACTGAAATTCAGGAAAGCTTAAGAAAAACTAATGGTCACTTGGCACAATTTCAGATTTATTGAACTGAGCATGCTGAAATAAAATGGTTTGTAAGTTGAAATTAAATGCAAAAGTGAATACAAAGTGCTATGAAAATGGAGCGAGTTACAATGGGAATTCAGAAATGAACTGAACTTGCTGAAAACAAAATGCAGAATTCAAAACAAGGGCTGATACGGAACAGTTGGAGCAGGAAACAGAAATTCAGATTGGATAGTGAATTCAGAAATGAATTGATGCGGAATAAACTGATCTATTGGCAATCATTCATTACACAAACTATTTAGCTATCTAAAATGCAGATTCGGAGAGCTACCAACCTCAAGAAACGATCCAATAGAATTGACACAGAATTCTGAAACTACAGCAGATGCATAAGAGAAATGACTGATACTTAGCTACAAAATTGATACGCAGGAAACAAATTCAGGGAACGAACTGAAATTGAGACAAATGTTAACTAAACGAATTGTCTAACTGCTAACTTCGAAGAATTAAACCTAATTACACCAGAACAATTCAGAGATTGGAGCTAAAGTAACTGATACGAAAAACAGAACATAACAGAAATGAATTGCAGGACAGAAATGAAATTACAGCTAAGACAAGAAGAAATACAACTAGAAACTAAATCTCGATCCTTCACCTGTATCAAGACCTCCTTGTTCGTCACGCAAGGGCAAGCCAAGAACCCCTTCAACTCTCAAATCAATGAGAAATTGGCTCCAATTCAGATCTGCTCACAAACTGCACGCAGCTGGATAAATCCAATCCAAACTCCTAGATCTCAATGTGAAAGGTTGCGATGATGATTTGGAAATCATCTAAGCTCATCCTAGGACCCCTACAGATGGTTCAGATGGAAGGAAATGGACGCAGTTGAGATCCAAGAGCTCAAATCACAGATCTGCCGAAACCCTCAAGCAGCTCTGCATCCGGCACAATCTCGAGCTAAAATCGCCATTGAAACCTTCTCCCAAGGATCCAGATCTTGCTCCAAGATCGTGATCGAGTTAGCCACGCCTTCACTGAAGAAAATCACAAGAAAAATGAAGAAGAACGAAGAACAGCTACGACTGGAATTGGCGAAGACGCGACAACAGATCGGGCTCTGTTTTCAGTTTAAGTAGTTGAGCAGTGAACGGCTGAGATTAATTCCACTTCATCCAATGGTTGATCATCGCCCGATTTGATTCAAATTTTCCAGATCTTGATCAGAGGTCAGGATCATCCTCGGGGTAGCTCGGATCTGCCAGATCTGAAGCGAATGCTTCAGATCACCTTGGTCTTTGAATGGACGGTCTAGATCTCTCTGATCATGATCCAACGGCCAGATGATCTCAGATTGAGCTGAAACCTTCAGATCTTGATCTGATCTCTAGATTAGCCTTACACCCAACTCGGATTGATCAGAAGTTCTCAAATGGTCTAGATCTAACTATCTTTGCATCAGACGGTCCAAATTAGTTGACGCTTGATTCCTTTGATCTGGTCCACTTTTGACTCAACCTTGACCCAACATAACCTAGGTCCACGATCCTTCCAAGCCTATAAAAGTAGATCAAAAATTTAGTGACAAAACAACTCAAATATATCCAAATTTGCAATTAGGTCCAAAAAGAGTATAAATCCTAGAACTTAGTGTAAATCCACAATTATACAAGTAAAATATGGGTCAAACACGTATTTAAGCATATAAAATGATCAACAAAATGACACTTATCAACTCCCCCACACTTAAGCTTGAGCGTCTCGCGAAAAGTACTAAATATGTATCACCTAGATATTCTTAAGCATAATTAGAAATAATTGAAAAGAAATTACCTAGGGTTGTTAATTCCCATAAATCTAAACTCTATGAATTAGTATCTTGTCCTTAAATCAATAACTGATCAATTTCAACCTTCATGATTCATTGAGATGAATTTCACTCACTAAACCTCTCAAAGGAAATTTTTGGTGGCTCTCTTCCTAAGTTCTAAGTACATGATGAAAATGGAGCTCACTCATACACACATGTTTTTTGCACTACCATAGGCTTGCTTGTTATCTACTCTCCACCATTATTCATGATTCAAATCTACATCTATAAAAGTTTATTCAAAAGTGAGAGATATATGAAATGGTAAAAAATGAGGTAAAAGCCAAGAAAATAGCAAATTTGAATGAGTGGAAGACTTTAATGCTCAAGGATATTTTTGATGTACTTTGCCCTCTCGTCAATCATCATAATGAAATCCAAAGTGTGGTAGAGGGAGGCTTTGGTATTGCCCTTCAAAATTTCGATGAAAAAAAACTTCATCAACTCCTTTGTGCCACTTTTCCATCTTGCGTGCCAATCTTGCTCTTTGTTTTGTTTTTTGATTTTTTTTTCCTTTCTTTTCTCTAATGAAATCAGAATGTATTGGAACAAAACTCTGATTCGGATGAGAATATCTCCACTACTTTCATGGTGCCAAAATTCAATGGTGTGCCAACTTGCTTCTTTTGATTTTTTTTCCAAACTGCTTTCTTTTTTTTCTGTTTTTTTTTCAAGTCAGCTGCTGGCTTCACATTCAGTTGCAGCTGAGTATCTACTCATTCTTTCCTTCATTCTTTTCAGTTATATGGTGCCCAACTCTTTTTCTTCTCATAGCTATTTGTTTCCACAGCTTATAACTGTTTTTTTTCTGTTTTCTATTTTTTTTTCTGTTCTATTTTTTTCTGTGTTTCATGTTTCAGATTCACGCCAAATGATTCAGACCTTGCAATCTCTGATTTCTCACGACAACTAGCCTCAAATAATAGTGGAAAGTTCACATGCTTCACTTGAGAATTTCAGCTCAGCAAATTCAAGTTCCATCCATGGCACAATCAATTTCAAGTTGATACAAATTGTTTTTTTTTGTTTTTGTCTCAGCTTCCCAATAACTTTAGCACTTTACAGCTTACTTCCAGGTTCAGCTTGTATCATTCCACAGCTCTCAGATTCAACACAATTCAGCTCAATTCCCAGTTTTAACTTGTATCATTCACACTGGTTTTTCCTAGCTGCATTTCCAGCTTGAGTATTAACTTTGCTGTTCTCCAATCTGATGCTGGTGTTTCCAATCCTTGTCATCTCCTTGGCATTGGTTTCAACTCAACTCAGTCCATATCAGCTTTTTGATCCAACCATACTTCACAAGAATACTTTTTGGCACAAATTTTTCCATTTGTGTGCCATTTTTTCTGTTTTTGCAGATTTTTTTTATATTGCGTGCCAATTGGATCTTCAAAGGATGATGAGAAATCTGAATGCTTCAATCGGTTCCATTCCTAATCACTTCTTCTTGTGCAATCTTGACACCAAGCTCCACTCAAATGGCACATGAATTTTTTTTTTTCCAAATGAAGTGCTTCCTTGATGAAAATACATTCCAAAACACTAATCACTCCCCCACACTTAATCCTTTGTCCGTCTCGGGAAAAATAACATCAAAGAACATCCCCAAACAACAAATCCCTAGAAAGTATGGTTAGGAGTAGGAAATAAGGAAAGAAAAATAGAATGAACATGATTATTGTCAAGAATTGATATGGAAAGGAAAACAAATTTATTAACCTCGATAGATGTGATCCAATCATTGAAATATGGTTTTGAAAGAACCTAAGCAAGTTCTAGAGTACAATCACATGTATGTGTCACAAAAATAAGGCTAATCCTCATTAGGTAAAAATAATTCATCTCAAGTCCTCAATCAAGAATCCATGGCCAAGTAGTACTCAAGCATCCAAGATTTCATCCATGAGCTCAAATCTAAAGTTTTAACAACCAAATTTAATTTGTTTTCAAAAGACTCTAAAATATTATCAAGACAACCTAGAGGGATACATTTATTCCTACTCATGAAGAAAAAGTGCCAAAAGACATAAAATGGTATTTACAATGTCTATTTATTCATTCTATTCTACTCACGCATTTATTAGCAAGAATTCTTTTTAAAAGAAAATTCTACTTCTAAAGAACATAAAAATGAAACATGCAAGAAAGAAAAATGCAAGAAGGAACAAACTCCCCTTTATTTCTGACGGTCGGAGTCTATCAAGAAATAATCTCCATCGTGGTAGTGGAGGAGTAGGGGTAGCTAAAAAAATTTCCTTCATTTGCTCAATTTTATTTTGCATTCCTCCCCCACACTTAGACTTTGCAATAAACTGTTCAGGTGGCCGAAGATGATTTAAGTACAATAGCCACTTCAGAGGTGGAGTGTTATAAGTCAAAGCAAGATCATCTCCTCCCTCTTTATTCTTTTTGGAAAATCTTCCAGGAGGTCGGAGACTGTTTAGGTGGAGCACCCATTCCAGAAGTCGTCTGGACCCTGCAAAACCATGTAAGACCTCCCTCAAGCGTGCAGGGTAAGAAAGAAGTGCAATATCATCAATCTCTACATAAAATGTATCCAAAAATGCATCGCATCCAATAAAATCAATTTTGGGTACCTCAGTAAATTTTTCACAAGCAGTTTCTACATAAGATATATCAAGAAAAGTTTCACAGTCAATAAAATCAATCTCTGGTACCTCCATAAGTTTTTCACACTCAATTTCAGCATAAGATATAGCAAGAGATTCTTCACAATAAACAACTTCAATTTCAGGTTCCTCTAAAAATTTTTCACAATCAAAATCCATCAAAGGTATATCAAGAAATGTTCCACAGCCAATCAAATCAATCTCAGGTACCTCCAGTAGTTTTTCACATTCAATTTCGGCATAAGAAATAACAAGAGATTCTTCACAATAAACAACTTCAATTTCAGGCTCTTCTAAAAATTTCTCACAATCAATTTTTGCATAATCTGTCTCAAGAATATCATAGCAATGAATAAGATCAAGTCTGGGTGCCTCTAAAGAATTTTCATAATTATTTTTCACAAATGATGTATCAAGACATTCATCATAACAAACAATATCAATTATAGGTGCCTCTAAAATTTGTTCGCAACCCATATCTACAAGAGATGTATCAAATAATGCATTACGACCAATGAAATCAATTTTTGGTACCTCTATTGGACTTGCACAAGCAGTTTCTACACAAGGTATATCAATAAATTCATCATAACCAATAAAGTCAGCACTAGGTACCTCACTGAATTTTTCTGAACAAAGAGGAGAAATACTTACCTGAGCGTGCTGAAGAATACCTGGAGTTCTACAAGAGTAGATGTATCCATGGCCTCCTCCTGGTCAAGTACATGCTCCTCTTCAGCCTCAAGCTCTGGTGGACACTCAACTAGAATAGGTGATCCTTGGGTTCTTGCTTCCACCATGCAAGTCCCTACACTTTCTGGCCTAACCTCTGAATCAGTCAATGATGGTGGTCCCTGGGGCTCTGTGCAATCCCCTACACCTGTAGAATCATCTTCTATGCATGCTCCTTCTGTAATATCTGCAACCACAATATCAGAAAAATTAGGACCATCAATAACACTACCATCACAAAATAAAAGTCTAGAATGGTCCTGTGGAGCTTCAGTTTCTTCTTCTGGAGCTGAAAAATTTGGAAATGAATTTTGAATAGGAATCTCCGGAGGGATGCATGCTGTAGGTGCCCTGATTTTAATAATTTCTTCTTCTTCTTCCACCAAATTTGCAAGATCACTTGAAGAAGTACTTTGCCATGCACTAGGGTCACCTTGAACGTTTGGAGTGTTTAAACTTGACACAGCCATTTCATTCCCCAAAGTTAAATCACCATCATACCCCTCAGAATTAAAAGTAGCTTGAGAAGATAATTGTTCTGATCTTTGGGCTTTTATCTGATTCCATTGATCAACCAAGTTTCCAAAGCATCCTGCGATGTCTTGAAGCCTGGTGTAGATCTCCTGTTGGTCTTGAAATGTAGCAAAAGGCTGTTGTAGACCATGAGTAGGCTGTGAATTCTGAAATGGGAGCTGTTGGGGTTGCTCAAATGGTTGAATAGGTTTATTAAACTGCTGAAAATTGGGCTGGAATGATGATTGAATTTGCTGAGAATTGTAGCCCTGAAAATCTTGGATATGAGGTTGAAATTGTGATGGTGAAAACTGAAATTGCGTGGGCTGAAAATTCTGGTTGCAAGGCTGGAAATTCTGGTTACAAGGGTGAAATTGCTGAATTGGTTGCTCAAAATTCTAGAATTGTGGCTGCCCATTCTGAAAATTCTGACTTGGCTGAAAATCTTGCTGAAATTGTTGAACTTGTGGCTGAAAAAACTGATTAGGTTGCTGAAAATTCGAATAGGGCTGTTGAAAATCTTGATTTGGTTGCTGATATTGTTGGAATTGTTGACACGGCTGCTGGTAAGTAGATGAGAACATTCTGAACTGGCAGTCCTATCACAAAACAAACAAGAAAAATGGCAGCACCCGTATACAAAAAATAAAGCACAAGAAAATAGAATCAAATGATATGCCCATAAGCACACAAGCAAAAATCAAACAAATCAACTAGTTGCTTCCCCGGCAACGGCGCTAAAAATTTGATGGACCCAAAATAGGTGTCACGAATGTGGGTCCATAAATTTAGAATATTTGTAAAAACGGAAACCCTTTTTGCAATAAAAGAATAAAAGCGTAGTAAAGGGGCCACAGGTCGTATTTTTCCAAGGGCTAGTTCAAGTTGTTCGATTCAAACTTGCATTTATGTGTCGTCAATGTTTTTGGGTTTCAAATAGAACATGGGTTTTGTTTCAATTCAGAAATAAAAGTTCGAAGAAAAGAAGGGAAATTTAACTAAATGAACTTGAACAAAATAGTATCAACTACGACACTCAACTAATGGAAACTTAACTCACCAATTCAGCTTAGCAAAATTTGGAAATCAAAGCTGAACTCAAATGTAAGTGTACACTATGAGCTGTATTGAACGTAAGGAATTACCACTCATGGTTGAAAATCAACTTGGTACAAATGCAACAATGAAAACTTGATACACAACATGAGATAATCTTGATGCCAAAAATTTGCTACTACATGCAGAAATTGTAATCTCTAATAACTCAGAAAGGAACTAATCTCATCACTTGGACAACAAAGCTATGACTGAAGTTCTATGCGTGAATGAAGAAAGAATTCAGAATTGAATGCAGCAGTGCAAAAATGGGCTGATTGCAGAATTAAAATGCCTAAATTCAATCAAACTTGATACCAAGAAGAAGAAACTCTTGTGCCGGAAACTGAAACTAAATGCAAGGATTGTAAACTGATGTGAAGATGCTAATTTGAACAGCTGATGTGAAGTAACAAATCAAATGCAATTTCTGAAGCAAGTAAATGCAAACAATTGACTTTGAGGCAAAATTCCAGTTCTTAGCCCTATGTGCAGAGAAGAATTGAAGCAGATATGAAAGTGAAGATTTTGATAAATTGAATGCAGTGATTCAGTGACAGAGTAAATGATGAAGCTAGCAAATGCAACTAGACTTAAGTCACCAACTGAAATTCAGGAAAGCTTAAGAAAAACTAATGGTCACTTGGCACAATTTCAGATTTATTGAACTGAGCATGCTGAAATAAAATGGTTTGTAAGCTGAAATTAAATGCAAAAGTGAATACAAAGTGCTATGAAAATGGAGCGAGTTACAATGGGAATTCAGAAATGAACTGAACTTGCTGAAAACAAAATGCAGAATTCAAAACAAGGGCTGATACGGAGCAATTGGAGTAGGAAACAGAAATTCAGATTGGATAGTAAATTCAGAAATGAATTGATGCGGAATAAACTGATCTATTTGCAATCATTCATTACACAAGCTATTTAGCTATCTAAAATGCAGATTCGGAAGCTACCAACTGCAAGAAACGATCCAATAGAATTGACACAGAATTCAGAAACTACAGCAGATGCATAAGAAAAATGACTGATACTTAGCTACAAAATTGATACGCAGGAAACAAATTCAGGGAACGAACTGAAATTGAGACAAATGTTAACTAAACGAATTGTCTAACTGCTAACTTCGAAGAATTAAACCTAATTACAGCAGAACAATTCAGAGATTGCAGCTAAAGTAACTGATACGAAAAACAGAACAGAACATAAATGAATTGCAAGACAGAAATGAAATTACAGCTAAGACAAGTAGAGATACAACTAGGAACTAATCCTCGATCCTTCACTTGTATCAAGACCTCCTTGTTCGTCATGCAAGGGCAAGTCAAGAACCCCTTCAACTCGCAAATTGCTGGGAAATTTAGCTCCAATGTCAGATCTGCTCAAAACTGCATCTGGCGTAATCTGGAGCTAAAATCGCCACTGAAACTTCCTCCCAACGATCCAAATCTTGCTCCAAGGTTGTGATCGAGTTGGCCACGCCTTCAGATGGAAGAAATCGCTAACAAAAACGAAGAACAAACGAGAAAACGAGAAGAAACTCAGCTGGAAATGGCGAAGACGCGACATCAGATCTGAACAGGGGAGTTGGTTTAAGTAGTTGAACAGTGAACGGCTGAGATTAATCTCGCTTCATCCAACGGTGGATCCTTGTCCAATTTGACTCAAATTTTCCAAATCTTGATCAGAGGTCAGGATCATCCTCGGGGTAGCTCGGATCTGCCAGATCTCCAATGGATGGTTCAGATCACCTTGATCTTTGAATGGATGGTCTAGATCCCTCTGATCGTGATCCAACGGCCAGATGATCTCCGATTGAGCTGAAACCTTCAAATCTTGATCTGATTGCTAGATTAGCCTTAAACCCAACTCGGATTAATCAGAAGTTTTCAAATGGTTTAGATCTAACCATCTTTGCATCGGACGGTCCAAATTAGTTGACGCTTGATTCCTTTGATCTGGTCCACTTTTGACTCAACCTTGACCCATCATGACCTAGGTCCCTGATCATTTGAAGCCTACAAAAGTAGATCAAAACTTAGTGACAAAACAACTCAAATATATCAAAATTTGCAATTAGGTCCAAAAAGAGTATAAATCCTAGAACCTAGGGTAAATCCACAATTATACAAGTAAAATATGGGTCAAATACGGATTTAAGCATATGAAATGATCAACAAAATGACACTTATCAACTCCCCCACACTTAAGCTTGAGCGTCTCGCAAAAGTACTAAATATGTATCCCCTAGTTTTTCTCAAACATATGTAGAAGCAATTGAAAAGAAATTACCTAGGGTTGTCAATTCTCAAAAATGTAAGCTCTATGGATTAGTATCTTGTCCTTAAATTAACAACTAGCAATTTCAACCTTCATGATTCATTGAGATGAATATAACTCTCTAAGCCTTTCAAGGAAGTTGTTGGTGGCTCTCTACCTAAGTTCTAAGTATATGATGAAAATGGAGCTCACTCATACACACATGCTTTTTGCACTACCATAGGCTTGCTTGTTATCTACTCTCTACATTATTCATGATTAGAATCAACATCTAAAGAAATTCAACAAGAGAAAGATATATGAAATGCCAAAAATGAAGTAAAAGCCAAGTGAAAAGCAAATTTGAATGAATAGAAGACTTGAATGCCCAAGGATATTTTTGATGCACTTTGCCCTCTTTTCAGTCCACATAATGAAGTCGAAAGTGTGATGGAATGAGGCTTTAGCTTTGCCCTTCCAAAATTTGATGAAAAATCCTCATGAATCCTTTGTGCCAACTCACTCTTGCGTGCCAATTTTGCTTACTTCTCTTCCCTTTCTGATTTTGTTTTCTTTTTTTCTTTCTCTCTAGTGAATTCAGAATGTAATGGAGTAGATCTTCAATTTGGATGAGAGTATCTTCACTGATTTATGGTGCCAAGTCAATGGTGTGCCAACTTGCTTCTTTTGATTTTTTCCAAACTGCTTTCTTTTTTTTTTCTGTTTCTTTTTGTTGGCAGCTAAGTCTTGTTTATTTGGACAGCTCCACGGCATTACTTGTAAACCTTGCAATTCTCTGATGTTTCACAGCAATTAACATCAACTTAACTGCATTTTTCTTTGGATCCCAAACTGTTTCGGAATTAGCTTCACTGCAGTTTTTTTTATTTCTTTGTTCTGATCTAAAACAGCAAATCAGCCACAATTTCCTTTGTTTTGATCAGCATAATGTGCTCCACACTTTTTGACACATTCATACAACTAATATCTTGCTTTACAGTCTCGGAAAACCAGCTTAAATCCCAAGTTGATACCAAAGTGCTTGTATGGAAACACAATCTTAATCCTTCCAACATTCTAATCTAATTTTTTTCTTGCAGCTTTAACAACAGCTCCTTACAGGTTTTCATCTTATTTCGAACTCAGCTTTTCAGCTTCAGATTTCAATAGCTGCCATTGTAATTCAGTTCAAAATTTCCAGCTCAAATCAGTCCACTACACTTCATTCCTAATCTGCACAGCAAAATTTTTTTTCCTCTGTTTAAGCACAGATTTCAGATTGATTTCAGATTATTTCAGATTATACAGATTCAATCAGTCTATAACAAAGTGTTGCTGAGCTTACCTTCCTTAATTCCAACTTGATCCAAACCACTTCGGTCCCAATATAAATTCACATATTTTTTTCTTTTTTTTCAAATTTTTTTCTCTTCAACCAAATGGGCAAAGAATGGCTTGAATCTCCAATGGTTTCAATCCCTTCACACTTCTTCTTGTTTATTCTTGATACCAAACTCACTTCAATTTGGCACATGATAAAAAAAAATTTTTTTTTTTCAAAAGAAGTGCATCCTTGATAAAACTTGATTCCAAATCACTAACCACTCCCCCACACTTAATCTTTTGTCCATCTCGGGCAAAATAGCATCAAAGAACATCCCCAAACTAACAAGTCCCTAGAAAAATGAAGTTAGAAGCAATATGAAGATTAAGTAGGGAAAATGAGAAATATAAGTAGTACAAGGGAAATTTATGAAAATTGATATGAGATAAAAAAACAAAATGATACACTTCTATAAATGTGATCCAATCATTGAAATATGGTTTTGAAAGAACCTAAGCAAGTTCTAGAGTACAATCACATGTATGTGTCACAAAAATAAGGCTAAGCCTCACTAGGTACAAATAATTCATCTCATGTCCTCAATCAAGAATCCATGGCCAAGTAGTACTCAAGCATCCAAGATTTCATCCATGAGCTCAAATCTAAAGTTTTAACAACCAAATTTAATTTGTTTTCAAAAGACTCTAAAATGTTATCAAGACAACCTAGAGGGATACATTTATTCCTACTCATGAAGAAAAAGTGCCAAAAGACATAAAATGGTATTTACAATGTCTCCTATTTATTCTTCTACTCTACTTACGCATTTATTAGCAAGAATTCTTTTCAAAAGAAAATTCTACTTCTAAGGAACATAAAAACGAAACAAGCAATGAAAGAAAATGCAAGAAGGAACAAACTCCCCTTTATTTCTGGCGGTCGGAGTCTATCAAGAAATAATCTCCATCGTGGTAGTGGAGGAGTAGGGGTAGCTGAAAAAATTTCCTTCATTTGCTCAATTTTATTTTGCATTCCTCCCCCACACTTAGACTTTGCAATAAACTGTTCAGGTGGCCGAAGATGATTTAAGTACAATAGCCACTTCAGAGGTGGAGTGTTATAAGTCAAAGCAAGATCATCTCCTCCCTCTTTTTTCTTTTTGGAAAATCTTCCAGGAGGTTGGAGACTGTTTAGGTGGAGCACCCATTCCAGAAGTCGTCTGGACCCTGCAAAACCATGTAAGACCTACCTCAAGCGTGCAGGGTAAGAAAGAAGTGCAATATCATCAATCTCTACATAAAATGTATCCAAAAATGCATCGTATCCAATAAAATCAATTTTGGGTACCTCAGTAAATTTTTCACAAGCAGTTTCTACATAAGATATATCAAGAAAAGTTTCACAGTCAATAAAATCAATCTCTGGTACCTCCATAAGTTTTTCACACTCAATTTCAGCATAAGATATAGCAAGAGATTCTTCACAATAAACAACTTCAATTTCAGGTTCTTCTAAAAAATTTTCAAAATCAAAATCCTCAAAGGTATATCAAGAAATGTTCCACAGCCAATCAAATCAATCTCAGGTACCTCCAGAAGTTTTTCACATTCAATTTCGGCATAAGAAATAACAAGAGATTCTTCACAATAAATAACTTCAATTTCAGGCTCTTCTAAAAATTTCTCACAATCAATTTTTGCATAATCTGTCTCAAGAATATCATAGCAATGAATAAGATCAAGTCTGGGTGCCTCTAAAGAATTTTCATAATTATTTTTCACAAATGATGTATCAAGACATTGATCATAACAAACAATATCAATTATAGGTGCCTCTAAAATTTGTTCGCAACCCATATCTACAAAAGATGTATCAAATAATGCATTATGACCAATGAAATCAATTTTGGTACCTCTATTGGATTTGCACAAGCAGTTTCTACACAAGGTATATCAATAAATTCATCATAACCAATAAAGTCAGCACTAGGTACCTCGCTGAATTTTTCTGAACAAAGAGGAGAAATACTTACTTGAGCGTGCTGAAGAATACCTGGAGGTTCTACAAGAGTAGATGTATCCATGGCCTCCTCCTGGTCAAGTACATGCTCCTCTTCAGCCTCAAGTCTGGTGGACACTCAACTAGAATAGGTGATCCTTGGGTTCTTGCTTCCACCATGCAAGTCCCTACACTTTCTGGTCTAACCTCTGAATTAGTCAATGATGGTGGTCCCTGGGGCTCTGTGCAATCCCCTACACCTATAAAATCATCTTCTATTCATGCTCCTTCTGTAATATCTGCAACCACAATATCAAAAAAATTAGGACCATCAATAATACTACCATCACAAAATAAAAGTCTAGAATGGTCCTGTGGAGCTTCAGTTTCTTCTTCTGGAGCTGAAAAATTTGGAAATGAATTTTGAATAGGAATCTCCGGAGGGATGCATGCTGTAGGTGCCCTGATTTTAATAATTTCTTCTTCTTCTTCCACCAAATTTGCAAGATCACTTGAAGAAGTACTTTGCCATGCACTAGGGTCACCTTGAATGTTTGGAGTGTTTAAACTTGACACAGTCATTTCATTCCCCAAAGTTAATTCACCATCATACCCCTCAGAATTAAAAGTAGCTTGAGAAGATAATTGTTCTGATCTTTGGCTTTTATCTGATTCCATTGATCAACCAATTTTCCAAAGCATCCTGTGATGTCTTGAAGCCTGGTGTAGATCTCCTGTTGGTCTTGAAATGTAGCAAAAGGCTGCTGTAGACCATGAGTAGGCTGTGAATTCTGAAATGGGAGCTGTTGGGGCTGATCAAATGGTTGAATAGGCTGATTAAACTGCTGAAAATTGTCTGGAATGATGATTGAATTTGCTGATAATTGTAGCCCTGGAAATCTTGGATCTGAGGTTGAAATTGTGGTGGTGAAAACTGAAATTGCGTGGGCTAAAAATTCTGGTTGCAAGGCTGGAAATTCTGGTTACAAGGGTGAAATTGCTGAATTGGTTGCTCAAAATTCTGGAATTGTGACTGCCCATTCTGAAAATTTTGACTTGGCTAAAAATTTTGCTGAAATTGTTGAACTTGTGGCTGAAAAAACTGATTAGGTTGCTAAAAATTCGAATAGGGCTGTTGAAAATCTTGATTTGGTTGCTAATATTGTTGGAATTGTTGACACGGCTGCTGGTAAGTAGATGAGAACATTCTAAACTGGCAGTCTTGTCACAAAACAAACAAGAAAAATGACAGCACCCGTATACAAAAATAAAGCACAAGAAAATAGAATCAAATGATATGCCCATAAGCACACAAGCAAAAATCAAACAAATCAACTAGTTGCTTCCCCGGCAACGGCGCCAAAAATTTGATGGACCCAAAATAGGTGTCACGAAAGTGGGTCTCAAATTTAGATATTTATAAAGCTGGAAACCCTTTTTGCAATCAAAGAAGAAAAGCGTAGTAAAGGGGCCACAGGTCGTATTTTTCCTGGGGACTAGTTGAGAGTTTGTTTGATTCAAACTTGTATTTATGTGTCGTCAATGTTTTTGGGTTTCAAATAGAACATGGGTTTTGTTTCAATTCAGAAATAAAAGTTCGAAGAAAAGAAGGGAAATTTAACTAAGTGAACTTGAACAAAATAGTATCAACTACGGCACTCAACTAATGGAAACTTAACTCACCAATTCAGCTTTGCAAAATTTGGAAATCAAAGCTGAACTCAAATGTAAGTGTACACTATGAGCTGTATTGAACGTAAGGAATTACCACTCATGGTTGAAAATCAACTTGGTACAAATGCAACAATGAAAACTTGATACACAACATGAGATAATCTTGATGCCAAAAATTTGCTACTACATGCAGAAATTGTAATCTCTGATAACTCAGAAAGGAACTAATCTCATCACTTGGAAAACAAAGCTATGACTGAAGTTCTATGCGTGAATGAAGAAAGAATTCAGAATTGAATGCAGCAGTGCAAAAATGGGCTGATTGCAGAATTAAAATGCCGAAATTCAATCAAACTTGATACCAAGAAGAAGAAACTCTTGTGCCGGAAACTGAAACTAAATGCAAGGATTGTAAACTGATGTGAAGATGCTAATTTGAACAGCTGATGTGAAGTAACAAATCAAATGCAGATTTCTGAAGCAAGTAATTGCAAACAATTGACTTTGGGGCAAAATTCCAGTTCTTAGCCCTATGCGCAGAGAAGAATTGAAGCAGATATGAAAGTGAAGATTTTGATAAATTGAATGCAGTGATTCAGTGACAAAGTAAATGATGAAGCTTGGAAATGCAACTAGACTTAAGTCACCAACTAAAATTCAGGAAAGCTTAAGAAAAACTAATGGTCACTTGGCACAATTTCAGATTTATTGAACTGAGCATGCTGAAATAAAATGGTTTGTAAGCTGAAATTAAATGCAAATGTGAATACAAAGTGCAATGAAAATGGAGCTAGTTACAATGGGAATTCAGAAATGAACTGAACTTGCTGAAAACAAAATGCAGAATTCAAAACAAGGGCTGATACGGAGCAATTGGAGTAGGAAACAGAAATTCAGATTGGATAGTAAATTCAGAAATGAATTGATGCGGAATAAATTGATCTATTTGCAATCATTCATTACATAAACTATTTAGCTATCTAAAATGCAGATTCGGAGACCTACCAACTGCAAGAAACGATCCAATAGAATTGACACAGAATTCAGAAACTACAGCAGATGCATAAGAGAAATGACTGATACTTAGCTACAAAATTGATACGCAGGAAACAAATTCAGGGAACGAACTGAAATTGAGACAGATGTTAACTAAACGAATTGTCTAACTGCTAACTTCGAAGAATTAAACCTAATTACAGCAGAACAATTCAGAGATTGCAGCTAAAGTAACTGATACGAAAAACAGAACAGAACAGAAATGAATTGCAGAAATGAAATTACAGCTAAGACAAGAAGAAATACAACTAGGAACTAATCCTCGATCCTTCACTTGTATCAAGACCTCCTTGTTCGTCACGCAAGGGCAAGTCAAGAACCCCTTCAACTCGCAAATTGCTGGGAAATTTAGCTCCAATGTCAGATCTGCTCAAAACTGCATCTGGCGCAATCTGGAGCTAAAATCGCCACTGAAACTTCCTCCCAACGATCCAAATCTTGCTCCAAGGTTGTGATCGAGTTGGCCACGCCTTCAGATGGAAGAAATCGCTAACAAAAACGAAGAACAAACAAGAAAACGAGAAGAAACTCAGTTGGAAATGCCGAAGACGCGACATCATATCTGAACAGGGGAATTGGTTTAAGTAGTTAAACAGTGAACGACTGAGATTAATCCCGCTTCATCCAACGGTGGATCCTTGTCCAATTTGACTCAAATTTTCCAAATCTTGATCAGAGGACGGATCTGCCAGATCTCCAATGGATGGTTCAGATCACCTTGAATTTTGAATGGATGGTCTAGATCCCTCTGATCGTGATCCAACGGCCAGATGATCTCCGATTGAGCTGAAACCTTCAGATCTTGATCTGATTGCTAGATTAGCCTTAAACCCAACTCGGATTGATCATATGTTTTCAAATGGTTTAGATCTAACCATCTTTGCATCGGACGGTCCAAATTAGTTGACGCTTGATTCCTTTGATCTGGTCCACTTTTGACTCAACCTTGACCCATCATGACCAAGGTCCCTGATCATTTGAAGCCTACAAAAGTAGATCAAAACTTAGTGACAAAACAACTCAAATATATCAAAATTTATAATTAGGTCCAAAAAGAGTATAAATCCTAGAACCTAGGGTAAATCCACAATTATACAAGTAAAATATGGGTCAAATACGGATTTAAGCATATGAAATGATCAACAAAATGACACTTATCACCCCTCTAGCTAAACGACAAGGTCCTAACAACTTGTTGTTCAAGCCTTGTAACTCGTCTAACAAATTAGTCGCGAAATAAATGATGAGTGGATCCCCAATTTATATGTTTATCATCGAGGTCCAAAACAATTAATTATCATAATTAATTAACAAATAATTAACATGCAATGATAATTAATTAAACACATGAAATGATAGAAGAACAAAGGAACCAAAGAAGAAGTTATACCTTCCCTTTTACCTCACGATCTTCTATTGTATAACCCTCCCTTCTTGGACATCGTGTGGGCAATGATCTACCAAGAACCGTAGTCACCGAGGCTCCAATCTCCTTCCTCCAAGGTTGCACCGAAACCCTATTTGCCGCCAGCCAACCTTTATCCCTCCTCCTCCTTTGCACCGCCGATCACCAAAAGACAAGCTCTCTCTTCCACCGCTGGCACTGACCTCACTCCAAGGATCGCTGGCCTACAGGAGATAAGAGAAGAAGAGGAAGAGGAAGTAGATGTGAAGATAGACCAACCCCTTATCTCCTTCTTCCCTCCTCCACCTTGCGCTACCGAGACTCCTCCTTCTACCGTTTGGTTGTCGTCGGCCAATCTCTTTGCCTTCTCAAGCTTACACCGGCCAAGAGCAAAGAAGAGGCGCTCCTCTTTGCTTCCTTGTGCCTCTGCCTTAGAGAGGAGAAGAGATGAGAAGAGAAGAAGAAGAGAACCCTTCTCCCTCTCCTTACCGCCGGCGCACCTCAACCAAAACCTAGGAGAGAGAGAGAGAGAGAGAGAATAGGGGATAGGCTTAGGGTTGCTTGGTCTCTTGGATTGGATGCCTTGGTATCATGACTATATGGGTATATATAGGGCTACAATAGGGACCATGAGGAGGAGTTGGATCTTGACCACCTAATGGATCAAGGCCCGAACCATTAATGAAGATCCATTTCACTAAATGATCCTCATTGAACTACCTCACCACCCCCATATTTAAATATGGGCACCACCTATTATGAGTACAAGTATCTCCCTATGTTTAAGATATCGAATGCACGTTGATTAATTTAAATTACTGACAATTTAATTAATCAACATCTAACTCTTTGAGTAGTACCACTCAACCTTAACATCATGTCGGACCTAGTCCACCTGCAGGATTTAACATAATGAACATTATGAGCTCCTCAAGGGGACATCATCAACTCGACTCACCAGGGCACGATTTTCATTTATAATCAATGACACATCATGTAAATAGTATTATTTCCCAACTTACCGGGCCTATCTATTTAATAGAATAAATCTCGCTCATTAGTAAATCAAAGAAATAAATACTAAGTGCATGTGCCCGTTATTATATCGAGATTAAGAGCATGTACTCCATAATAACTGAGGTTTGATTCAATTATAAAGTCAGTATAAATTGAATCACCTCTATATCGGTCTTGATCAATACACACAAAGTGCACTAATATAATTCTATGGTCAAGATAAATCAACACCAAATCACACTACAACTATCCCGATGGTTTGTCCAAATCTATCTCGGTTATGAGCCTCTACTTATACTCTACAAGGAACTGATAACATGATCTTCCGTGCGACACCACACAACATGTTATCTACAATGTAAAGTATCAGACAATATGCACATTCTAATATAAACATGCAAAAAGTGATCTTGTGATTCTCTTTCAAAATGTAGATGTCTATATAAAAGCAAGGCTTTTAGTATGCATCCTAACAATCTCCCACTTATACTAAAAGTCTCTGCTGTCCTCACATGTTATACATCTGACACCCATATCCTCCACATGCCTATCAAAAGCTCTCACTGGAAGGGCCTTAGTGAAAGGATCCGCCAGGTTGTTCTCTGATGCAATCTTGGTGACAGCAACTTCTCCTCGCATTACGATCTCTCGTATCAGGTGGTACTTGCACTCTATGTGTTTACTTGCCTTATGGCCTTGTAGTTCCTTCGAGTTTGCAACTGCACCACTATTATCACAATAAATTGTGATAGATCTGGGCAAATCAGGAATCACATCCAAGTCCATCATGAAGTTCCTGAGCTATACAGCTTCCTTGGCCGCCTTAGAGGCTACCACATACTCAGCTTCCATGGTGGAGTCCGCCACGTATTTCTGTTTAATACTCTTCCATACTATGGCTCCACCTCCTAAAGTAAACACATACCCTGAGGTAGACTTACTTTTGTCCCTATCTGATTGAAAATCTGAATCTGTATAACCCACAGGGAGTAATTGATCAGCCTGGTAAACCAGCATATAATCTCTAGTCCTTCTCAGGTACTTCAGTATATGTTTTAGCATAGTCCAATGTCCCTGACCTGAGTTACTCTGATATCTGCTAACCATGCCCACGGCAAAATAGATATCTGGTCTCGTACATAGCATAACATACATGAGGCTTCCTACAGCCGAAACATAAGGAACCGTCTTCATCTCCTCTATCTCCTTTGATGTTTTAGGACACATCTCCTTAGATAGAGGAACTCCATGCCTGAAAGGTAGAAAACGTTTCTTGGAGTTTTCCATGCTAAAACGAGCTAGGACAGTGTCTATGTATGAAGCTTGAGATAAGCACATCCTTTTCTTGCGATCCCTTATAACCTTGATCCCAAGGATGTGCCCTGCTTCTCCCAAGTCCTTCATATCAAACTGTTTGGACAACCATACCCTTACGTCTGATAATACTTTGACATTGTTGCCAATGAGAAAAATATTATCTACATATAGTACAAGAAATACCACTATGTTTCTGTCACATCTCTTATATACACAAGACTCATCCAGACTTTGAATAAATCCATATGACTGGATTACCTCATCAAAGCGGATGTTCCAAGATCTCGAAGCTTGCTTCAATACATAAATGGACTGATTAAGCTTACACACAAGATGTTCTTTGCCCTTCGCAATGAATCCCTCTGGTTGCTTTATGTAGATGGTTTCCTTAAGACTTCCATTAAGGAATGTTATCTTGTCTTCCATCTGTCATATCTCATAATCCATATGAGCGGCAATAGATAAGAGAATCCGGATAGACTTAAGCATGACTACCGGTGAAAAGGTCTCCTCATAATCGATACCCTCTTTCTGAGTATACCCTTTCGCAACAAGCCTAGCATTGAAGGTCTCAACCATCCCGGTTGATCCTCTCTTTCGCTTGTAGATCCACTTGCATCCAATGGCTTTTACACCATTTGGTGGTTGTATTAGCTCCCAGACATGATTAGAATTCATAGATTCTATCTCAGAATTCATTGTCCTTTTCGAAGAATCTGCGGCTTTATCTTGGAGTGCCTCGTCATAGGTCCAGGGGTCAGGTTCATGCTCGCCAGGGACTAAGTGCGACGACTCACCCAAGAACATGAATCTTTCAGGTTATCTAACAACCCTCCCACTATGACGAGGTACCACCTGTGTATCTTCTGTGACACACGATGCAGTGACTTGTGGTATGTCCTCCTGTACTGTTGGTACTAAAGTCGGAATTTCCCCT
This sequence comes from Boesenbergia rotunda, assembly GCA_024364735.1. Lineage (NCBI taxonomy): Eukaryota > Viridiplantae > Streptophyta > Magnoliopsida > Zingiberales > Zingiberaceae > Boesenbergia > Boesenbergia rotunda. The sequence continues at coordinate 246,686 of JAGFNQ010002316.1, read as the reverse complement.
CTTAATTCCTCAAGAATAATTCTACTCATGGGCTTGTGGTTCATCACATAGTCTTCCTCTAGGAATCGAGCATTCATGCTAACGATCACCCTCTGATCCTTAGGACTATAGAATAAACCACCCTTCGTTCCTCTAGGATAGCCTACGAACAAGTGTACTTCTGTATGAGATTCCAACTTATCAGTATCTCCCTTCAGCACATGTGTTGGACTATCCCAAATCCGAATATGTCTTAGACTAGGCTTTCGCCCAGTCCATAATTCTGTGGGAGTAGAGGGTTTTCGCCCAGTCCATAATTCTATAGGAGTAGAGGGTACTGACTTAGATGGTACCAAGTTCAGTATGTACGCTGCTGTTTCCAGAGCATATCCCCAGAATGAATCCGGCAACTCGGAGTAACTCATCATTGATCTAACCATCTCCATAAGAGTCATATTCCTTCGCTCTGCTACACCGTGTTGGAACTCGGATGGCTAGAGAGGGGGGGGTGAATATAGCCAGACACTTGAGGTTTTGGGCTTATCGAATTTTCTGCAACTCAAAGGTCAGTAGCACAGCGGAAGCACAAGAAAACAGAGTATGCAGAAAATTAAAACTAAGTTAATCACAAGAACAAAAACGCTAACAAGAGGATTTACAAGGTTCGGGGATAACTTGCCCCTACTCCTTGGCATGCCCGTAAGGTGGGCGATCCCTTGATCGTCGGCAGATCAAGCCCCGGTAAACACAGGATAAAATGCAACCTCCTTCTCGGTGGAGTAACCTCTCCACAGCGTTTCAACAAAGATAGAGTTTTAAGCACAATGAAATACAAGAAAGATCTTACTTAGCACTTAGGACAGGCAAGAACACAAGCAGAACTTCTCCCGAGCTCCACCCAGCGACGATCTCACGCAAGAACACCCTTCTTCGTGTCTTCTCGCTGATGGACTCTCCAAGCCTCTTGTTTCTTTCTCCAAGTGCTCAAGTAAGGGATGGTTGCTTCAAAGATTGCAGTTGCTTGCTCAAGATGATGGAACAACAGATCGCACAAGAAAAGTGTGGAGAAAACAATCGCGCAGCAAGAACTCAAGCCAGAAGTCACTTCCCAAAACTCTCTTATGCTCTTCTCCGCTACGCTCCTTTTGTTTCTCCACTGAACGCCATGTGACACCATCTCACTGCAGCCTCCAGCTGCTCACCTGCCAACGCTAGCTACCACTGAGCTCTCCCTGGACTCCCTGAGCTTCCCTCAGCCAAGCTCCAGTCAGCAGCTCCAGTCTGCAGCTCCAGCCGTTGCAACCTGAGATGACAAATGTACAAACCTGCTCCAAGGAAAGGCCTCCATTGACTCTCATTGAGTGTTTGAATCCTTCCCTGTCACCTGCAGCTCAATCATAGTATTAGCACAGCATATCAAGCAGGAAATCGAGTATCAGAGGTTAAGCGCAGAGAATCAGATACGTTCAGACGCGAACAGAGCGTCTGACAGTGCATTTTGAATTATAGTGATCGGTCACCGGACCGATCCAGGGCTCGTGGGTCGGTCATCAGACCCATCCACCGCTTTGCTGGGACTCGCAGCTTTCGCAGTGACACAGGCCTGATCGGTCACCAGCCGATCAGGATAGCCACTATCCGATCAGGCTCAAGCCTGATCGGTCCACTTCTGAGTGAACAGTAATCGCAGAAATCAGATCCTAGGTCATGGATCGGTCACCAGACCGTTCAGGAACTGATCAGCGGGCGAACTCAATTCACTGAGTGCTCCCTGATCGGTCACTAGACCGATTAGGAGCAAGGCAGTGAGTGAACTGCCTGCTCATTGATCGGTCACCGGACCGATCAGAAGCCAAGCAGTGAGGCAACTGCCTGCTCCCTGATCGGTCACCAGACCGATCAGGAGCGGCACAGTAGGTTCCCAACCTCACAGTGTGCTCCCTGATCGGTCACCAGACTGATCAGTCATCGCTGGATCGATCACCGGACCGATCCACGAAGGTGCAGCGTGCCAACTTCCCTGATCGGTCACTAGACCGATCCAGGGACTCCAACCTAGCCCTCCAAGCTAGGGTTTCATCCAACCTAGCACTCCAAGCTAGGACCTAACCCTCCAAGCCAGGATTTTTCACCTAACCCTCCAGTTGGGACTTTTCACCTAACCCTCCAAGTTAGGACTTTTCACCTAGCCCTCCGCGCTAGGACTTTTCACCCAACCTTCCGAGTTAGGACTTTTCCACACCTAGCCCTCCAAGCTAGGATTTTTCACCTAACCCTCTAGTTGGGACTTTTCACCTAACCCTCCAAGTTAGGACTTTTCACCTAGCCCTCTAAGCTAGGACTTTTCACCCAACCTTCCGAGTTAGGACTTTTCTACACCTAGCCCTCCAAGCTAGTATTTTTCACACCTAACCCTCCAGGTTAGGATTTTCCAACACCTAGCCCTCTAAGTTTGGATTTTTCATAACATGCCTAATCCTTGATCAGGACTTAATCATAATCATAATCATCAACCTAAACTAAAATCGATGTCAACACCAAAACAACAATCAGGGTCAGACTGCATTAACAATCTCCCCCTTTTTGTTGTTTGACAATCCAATTTTAAGTTTAGGGATTCTCAATCAATTTTTTCAAATTTCAGGATCATAGTGGAATCAGGATCCTCCCCGTACAACATGATCATCCTAAACTTAACCAACCACACTCTCCCCCTTTGTCGAACACCGAAAAGGGTATAGAGAGGCTGTTAAGTCTAACCATACTCCCCCTCAACCCTAGGGGTATACCAAAACAACATAAGATGTGAAACGTTTGAGGGCATATGAAAACATATGACAAGGATAAGGCATGGCAAAGCAAGCATATGTATCATATGAACATGGCATCATAAGTATAATCATATAATGAGGCAAACATAAAGATAGCAATTTTGTAACAATCATCTCAGCCAACAATAACCATGGCAAAGCATAATCATAGCCAATAAAGCATGACAATTGGCGACGTCACTCATCGTACCACGTCTGCTGTAAAGTGCGGACCCCGGAGACATCCGACTCCACCGCAGTCAGTCTGCGGTCGAAAGATCGGAACCCTGAACGGACCTCCTCTCGATGAAGCTCTCGCAGATGAAGATCATACTAGATCATCTGATCCAGCTCGAAAATCTGCCATTGTAGGTTCGGGTTTGGCTTATAATCATAGTCAGCGGCAGCAGTAGCAGGAGCCTCATGATATGCAGCAGCATCGGCTGGTGCCTGAAAATGTGGACCTCCCCCTGGTAGATCACCAAGACCCCGCCCATCCTTCCAAACCAATGCCCGATTGTGATCTCAAATAATAATACCAGACTTGGCGAATGCTCTCCGGCCAAGCCGACAATCCTGTCTGACCATGGGCACTGTCCTGCCCTTGGTGACATCAACACTGTAACACCCCAAAATTTTCCCATATGAAATATGATGAATTCATGAAACATTATTAGGAAATGTCATGATGAGCTTGGTTTAATGGGCTTTGACATGGATTAGTGCAAAATGTGATAAAAAAAAGTGTAGAAAGGAGGAAGCAAGGATCCTTGAACCTCCTAGTTGCACTAATCATGTCATAACCAATGAACCAAGCAATGTTTCATGTTAAGAGAATAAGAAACATTCTTGTTAAAGCTAGGGAAGTGAAGAGACATGTCCCTTCATGAGAAAAGTATAAATAAGAGAGGGAGAGGTTGGAATAACTTCCTCTCTTCTTCTTCCTCACTCTCCCCATTCCAAAACCGAGACACCCTTTTCCCCTTCTCCCTTTCAATTTTCGAAATTTCACCCTAGGGTTCTAACCCTAGGGAATTGGAAGGAAGAAGACTCATTCAAGGATCTTGCCCTCTACTAGGGCCAAGTGTTTAGAGGAGTTCTAGCAAAGGGAACTCTCACTCTTCCTTCAACCAAGGGCACCCTATAGATTTAGAGAAGGTGAAATTCAAGCGAAAGGATGTAAGTATCCCCTCGCCTGCAGTGTAATTGTTGTGTACGATTTCCTTCTTCTTGTAGTTTTCAAAAATGGGGATTTGCCCTAGGTAAGTTTCGGCCACCCCTTAAGGGAAGGCCTTGGTTACTTTTTGATACATGAGAAGACCCCTTGGGACTTAGGGTATATATTGTTGGATCGAGAGAAGCGATAGAGGGGGGGTGAATGTCGCAAATCGTTCGGATTTCGTAAAGAGCAATTGCGTAGCGGAATAATTAAAATCAGACAATGCGAACACCAAGATTTTTACTTGGTTCGGAGCCTGGGTCGACTCCTACTCCAAGGCCCACGGTCGTTGACCGTTTTCTGCGGGCAATTCTATAAGTTCGTAAACCAGTTTACAATTATTGGAAATCCTCATGAAATTTCGCAAACGTTTGAAATTTTCTATTTTCTGAAATTTTATAATAATTTCGAAATCTTCCCATCTTTGGAAACTTTCCAATTTTGGGAAGATTTCGAAATTATTATAAAATTTCAGAAAATAGAAAATTTCAAACGTTTGCGAAATTTCATGAGGATTTCCAAACTTTGAAATTCCTAAATCTAAAATTTATTATAATTCGAAAGTTTCCATAATTGAAAATTTTTTTTCCGAAATTGAGATCATGACAAAGTTTTCCGCAAACTTTTACTAAGTACCTCTCGTAACTCGAAGTAAGGGACGAGATCCAACCGTAGCGTCCCTTGGAAGCTTCGCCTCTATTCGCGTCCACGCCGAGTTCTCTTCGGGATGACTTCGCAAAGTCACGAGTTTTGTGCCGACGAGAACTACTAGATTCTCTAAAGGCGCGATAAGAAAAATCAAGAGATAAGTAATCACATCGAAAAACTCACCATCTAGATTGGCCGGAATCACAATTCCGGCAAAAAGGAGGAAGATGATTTGCGCCTTTCAGCCAAGAAGACTCATGTACAGAACGGGAAACCTTGCTTTCCCGTTGCATGTAAATTGATCAAAACGGAAAGTCATGCTTTCCCGTTGCATGCAAATTGTCCGTTGCATGCAAATTGATCAAAACAGAAAGTGGCTTCCCGTTGCATGCAAATTGCCGTTGCATGCAAATTGCCCGTTGCTTGCAAATTGATCAAAACGGAAAGTAGCTTTCCCGTTGCATGCAAATTGCCCAAAACGGAAAGTGGCTTTTCCGTTGCATGCAAATTGCTGTTGCATGCAAATTGATTAAAACGGAAAGTGGCTTTTCCGTTGCATGCAAATTCTCTGCGTCGGGGAGAAGCAGCAGGCCGCCTGCTGCTTTGTCACGGCACACCGCGAGGGAGAAGCTTGTGGCTTCCATGAGAGAGAGGCACCGGCCCTTGCAAGAAGAAGTGGGCGCCGGCCCTAACCCTAGGAGAAGAGAGAGAGAGAGGGAGCAACTAATCTCTTGATTAATTGATTGGGAATTCAAGGCTTGCCTTTGGTTCCTTATATAGTTGCTTCTCCCTTGCCAAGTCTCCTCTTTAACGGAATTTTACATAAGAAATTTATCCTATAAATTCTCTTATTAATTATTCCGTTTTAGCTAAGTTTTATTATAACTAATTTTATAATAAAACAAATACCTTCTCTCCTTTTATTATGGAATAAATTTCATAAGAAATTTATAAACCTTTTTATTATAGAAAAATCAATTCATAATTGATTTTATAAAATTAAAATAAATCATTCCATGGATCATTTTAATTTCCAAAAAAAAAGGAATAAATTTCTATAAATTTATTTATATAAATTTCTTTACACAAATTTATTTATCCATAATTTATAAAACAAATCGCGCTAGATTTATTTTATTAATTAAACCAAATAAATTGGTTTATCCTCCTTTTAATGGCCGGCCAAACCAAAGAGGGTTGGCACCCTCTTTGGCCGGCCAAACCGAGCCGAACCGATCGCGAATTAAACTCATTTAATTCGCCCGATAAGCCTTCAAAAGACTTAGCCATTTTAAGTTTCCGTTGCGCCTCTGATTAACTCAGATTCGACTTATTTCTCTTGATTGGAAAATCCAATTTTCAACTCATTTTAAATCCCTCGGATTACTCGTAGTGCGTGTGACTAAATAGGCTTTCGATTTATGTTGGCCGTCTATAATCAACTAATCATAGAACGATCATGAGTGGCACCTAGTAGTACATCATGACCCCCAATTAATCGAAAGATCAACGGTTTGACCTCAGAAGTAATTCTGAAACCCTTCAGCAGCTCTAATGAATCGTGCCCCATTCCCTTCACCATCTTATACCCACTTGGTTCAGGACACGGTCTATTTGTGTCAGTCCCCACTAGGCTGACTACGTCACACCTAGCCCAAGTAGTATCTTTCTCGTCCTTTGGATTTCTAATTACTCTCATGTATTTAAGAGACTCAATCTCTAAACATGATATGCTCTGGCCAGAGGCTTTGAGTAACAATCCGACGATAGGCCTGGGTATACATCTCCTCGCAAGGAGTGGTGAATCCTTTGTAGGCTGTTCAAACATCTTCGGGCACTTCGGCTTATACCCGATCATCCTGGGTCCACACCTCCTTGGAGATGCTTGCTTAAGATGTCAAAGTATAAATCTCTATGACCAAGACCACTTGAACACCGCAAGTCAAAGGAACATCGCACTTAAGCCGCAGTAAGATCTTCATTGACATATCTACATGTAGATTCTCATATGAAGTCTTACAGCTAGTCACTCCAATGAACTAGTTCCCTTAACTAGCATCCATGTTTATCTCCGGACATCCCAATGTCACCAGCCAGTGAGAATCAGCTGATTAGAGAATAACCCATGCTAGTCTCAACAGAATTGATAGTGTCCATTTTTATCAATTCATCGACTAGGGATATTTTCAATACTTCACATTTGCGCATTTAGAGATAATCACTAGTTGTGATCTCATCACAAATTCTCTTATGCTGTGAGTTGTATTGCGGACATTCAGTAGATGAGTTTAAGATCCCAATCAAATACACAAGCATGTATACTCAAATAGTGAATTATCATTTATTAATATAAATGTTTTACAATCATAAGGCGATTGCCTTAGGACACTTCTCTCATATCACTAACACGTGGAAGTGTCTGAAGAATTGATTCTGAAGAAGAGGGTCGAGGGTCCTTTATATAGGGCTGGGGGCGCCCGGGATGCTCGGGGCGCCCCCCCCCCCCACGTGGCTTGTGATCCGGCGTGCTCTCGGTCGTGACTGATCGCTTCGACTTCGGGATAACAGTTGATTGAGGCGCCCGACGCGCGCGGGGCGCCCGGGTTGACCGGTCAAGGCTTCATCTTCTTCGCGAGGGTGAGCCGCTGCAGCTGCCAGTGGCGTGGCACAGTGGGCGCCCGCGACACGCGGGGCGCCCGATGCGCGCGGGGCGCCTGAAACATCCGGGGCGCCCCCAAATGTGCTGCTGTCGGGGCGTTTACTTGCTCTGCTGACTTTGGGTTGACTCTGGAGCGCCCGAAACATCCGGGGCGCCCTGCTCAGCTGCTGCCTCACTCCTTTGAGGCTCTCTGAGCTGCAGAAACACAGTCCTTCGGTCCTGCATCCAGGGTTAGTCCAAAATAGCAATTAATAAGTTAATCTTACACAGCCTTGGCTGTCTTGGTTCTGACTTTGGGTCTCCAAAATGGAGCCCTAGGTCGAACCGACGCCTAATGTTCCCTCTAGGGGAACGCGTCCTCACCTACTCCTCTCGGGAGAATTTACCTGATGCCAACCGGTTCCTCCAGTTGGACTTTTGCCCGGCAGTCCTTCGCTAGGTCTTGAGTTGCCAAGCTTCCCTTCGCTTGGTGCCTAGCAGCCCTTCGCTAGGGCTTTTCCTGTCTGGCAGTCCTTCGCCAGTGCCTAGCATTCCTTTGCTAGGGCTTGTCCATTCTGGCAGTCCTTCGCCAGAGCCTAGCAGCCCTTTGCTAGGTCTTTTCCTGTCTGGCAGTCCTTCGCCAGTGCCTAGCATTCTTTCGCTAGGGCTTTTCCTGTAAACTCAAAAAACTTGTTAGACAACGACTAACCCTTAACTTTTGAACCCTTTTGTCAATATCAAAACCTAGGTTTGACTTGGGTGCTTTCTGCACCAACATATATGTATGTTGATTTTCCTTCAAGTTGTGATAACAAAAACTAGGGTTTGCACCCCCTACAAGTTTCGGCCAAGGCAAGGAAATTTGGGATTTAAGAGTTGAATTTCTCTATGATGTATTTTATGTTTAGTGTATTATATGATAGTGTAGACAAGGTGTTTGTATAAATGATTGGTTACAAAAACCCTAATTTCCCCTACCCTACACCATTCGGCCAACACCCTAAAGTTAGGGTTTGTGAAGGTTAGAATACCCTATAGGATATGCTTATGTTTGGGGATAATGATATGTATATGCATGGGATGTTTAAATGGGATGTTTGATTGAAAAACTTAACTTCCCCCTAGCATGTGATATTCGGCCAAGCATAGAACATTAGGTTTGTGAAGGTTGATTACCCCATGATGTATGCTATGCTTAGTATGATACATGATATATATATATATGTGATGATTGTATGGGATGTACCCTATGAGATATGCTTATGTTTGGGATGATGATATGTATATGCAAGTGATGTTTAAATGGAATGTTTGATCGGAAAACTTAATTTTTCCCTAGCATGTGATATTCGACCAAAGCATGGAACATTAGGTTTGTGAAGGTTGATTATCCCATGATGTATGCTATGCTTTGTATGATACATGATGTATATAGATATGATACTTGTATGGATTGTTTGATGTCAAAAACCTAAGTTACGTCTACCCTTGACTTTCGGCCAAAACCTTAGGTTTAGGGTTAAGAAGAACTCAATTGACTCATGAAGCATGCTACCACTTCCTATGGCATGAATATGATTTATGTGACCAATCTTGTCATATATAGGTATGTGTAAGTGGTTGAAATATGATGTATGTATGAGCATGTTTATATAGCCCATGGGGCACCCTTTATGAATCGCATGTGATGTGTATGATGAAATGCTTGAAAGGATACTCCACTAAGTATGAGATCAAGAGCACCCCTTATATTGTGTGGTGTGTCCCTACGGGATCATGAGCACCCTTGAAGAGTGGTGTGTCCCTTGAGAGTGGATTTGGAGTACTCCTTAGCATATATGTAAAAGCATGATAAGTATTTTACTTTGAGAGTTGTGTACCCGACTCGGAAGGGGGTCGTTAAACAAATCCGGGGTACATGTTAACTTAAGGTCATGGCTCCGGTAGGACGGAAGGGTCCTGCTCTAATTGGTTGGTGGCTCGCTACCCCAATTCATTAGGGAACGCGCATTATGTGGTACACAACTGGGCCCTATATGATGTTGATATATTTTTAAGTAATACCTTTATGGAATTGTTTTGAAAATATTTATTATATGTGAAGGGTATGCTTAAGGTATTTTATACTGCATGCTTAGAAACTTTAATTTTTAGTATGCTATGATAAACTCATGCTTATGATTCCTTATGTGTACATGTTGTATTCTTTTGTATGGATTTTGCGAGTAGGACAGGATCCTTACTAAGCATTTGTGCTTACTAGTTTATGTGTTGTCTTATGCTACAGATAAGGGTAAGGGACACTTAAACTAAAGGAAGAGGCAGGAGGGCTGAAGATGTGTGGGGCGGTGGCTCGGGAAAGAAAGATTTTATAATCTACATTACTATGCTTATGATGATGTTTTCTTCAACAATGAATGTTAGTGATTAGGTTTGATATTGTATGATAGTGATTACACTTGGAATTCTCATATACTTGCTTTTGTTTGATTATGTTATGAGTTGAAATAATATGTGAACCTATCATGTTATAGAATAACTCTTGATTAAAATATTTCAAATGATGTTCTAATGATTCAAGCATGATATTTGATTGATATGTACTGACTAGTATGCTTAGCACTTGTAAATATCACTTGACAGTTTTAGACAAGCATGCTCAGCACTTAGTCCTTGCACTCTTGCTTTTATTTTATGTTAAAATTTTATTATGTAAAATGAATGACTAGTACGTAACCCCACCCCGAGAGTAGATATAAGGGCGGGCGTTACAAACACCTACTGACATAAGTCAGTCGATGATGACATGATAAAAAGGCATATAGACTGTGCGTCGGCTCGGCTCCCTATAGGATAGAATGGACTGAAAAATACTCTCCATGATGTCAAAGTCCATGCGGCAGTGCATACTATAGAGCATTAGGTAATGATAGGGACGGATCTCGGTCAAAGGCTTTGAAGTGATAGGCAAGATGCAATTTGTGATTATCTTGAAAAGGATGTAGTCAACAGGAGCAAGTCGTAGGGCTGCAAAAGTCCGAAAATCAGGACCCAACTCATCAAGCCTGGCTGGGCGGGGATGTCCAAAGAAATGCTGATAAATGGTGTCGAGGGTAACATCGGCAAAAAGAGCCAACAACGGGTCTGGGAGTTCAGGATAAATAGAATACAGGTTGGGCGATCGTCAACCCCCTAGATACTCCTCTAGAATCTCATAAGAGAAATCGAGATTCCTCTTTGCTACGTGGGTGGTGAATTCAAAGCCTCCTTGAGGCCCTTGATGAAGATAATTGTAAAACTCCGAGACAAGATCATAGTTAATAGTCCGCTCCAAGAAGAGAAGAAAGCCAAGGTTGTAGAAAGTGACTATCTCCATGATGGAGGGGCAGTGCTCGGCTAGAAACGGAACGTCAATCGATCGGCAGGAGAGTAACTTGAAGGTACGGGATTGAAAAGCCTATTTACTGGCAGCATTGGGAAAGCGAGAACTTGAGGAAGGCTGAGGCCTGATAACCATCATTTTTGTGATTATTTTAGGCTCTGAAATCCATGTTTGATCTACATTTTATATGCTTAAGTTTGCAATTATATTAGGTTTCATGTATTTCCCCTATTTTGACATTTAATTCAAATATTTGTATATTTGGGATATTTTTTAGCACTAAATTTGAATATCATTTCCTAGGCTTCAAATGATCATGGACCTAGATCAAATCGGGTCAGACTTGAGTCAGCATTGGATCCAGATCAAAGGGATTAAGCATCGGATTAATAGGAGTCGTCCATTCCAGAGAACGACTAGATCTGAGCCATCGGTCAACTTCTGGTTAATCCGAGTTCAAGATGGAGTCAATCATGACCATAGATCAAGATCTAAAAATTTCAGCGAAATCAGAAGTAATCCGACCGTTAGATCAAGCTCAATATGTTCTAGACCATCCATTCAAGAAAAGGAAAGATCTGGACCATCCACCACTGGTCTGGCTAATCCGAGTGGTGGACAGGTAGATCAGTACCATTGATTGAGATCTGTGTCGTTTGGTTCAGATCTGAAGAGATCTGACCGTTGGATGAAGCTAAATTGATCTCAGCCGTCTGTTGTTTCCATCATCATGTGGCTGAACCCAAGGCTGATTGAACCTAACTGCTGTGCTGTTGGGCTGAGCTGGGTTAACTGAACCAAAGGGCTGAGCCGAATTCAAGCTGGAACGAACCCAGGATGGACCAAACCAACTGCTGAGCTGATTTGGCTGAATCAAGACTGAACCCAAGCTGACTGAACCAAGTGCTGGACTGACCTGTGGTTGAACCCAAGGTTTGAGTTGTTTGGCTGAACCCACGCGCGATCCAGGGTTTTTTCTTGGCTGCGACAGACGGATCCATTCATCCTCTCGAATTCATCTTCTCCACAGAGGCGAGGATGATCGGGGAGAAGCAGTTGCAGACGAGTGGTTCCCGTCTCAATCCATCTTCTCTACCTTCACCGTCGGCGGTATTCCACCCACTTCATCGCCGCCGACCGGAGCTTCGATCGATCAGTTTGAGGAGTTCCCGACTCGATCAGATCTTCTCCATCCACTCTCCACTCCATCACAAGCTAGGGCTCTGGGGGTTCCGAACCCTAGTCGACTCCACCGCCGGCAATCCATTCCCTTACAGCAATTTCTTCATAGTTCCTTTTACAACAATTCCTTTATTTTTAAATTTCCAGCAGATTAAGTTCTTCACAGCTTTGTTTTTCTGCATTAGATCCAGTAACCAGTTTCAATTCCTACACAACAATTCTTACTTCATAGCAATTCAATTCCAGAAGTTCTTCATTAGTTTCAATTCAGCAGCTTAGCTCTTCATCATTTCCTTTCGGCAGTTCATTCCTTTACAAAATGTTTTCGACAGTTCATGTCTTCTATAGAAGTTTTGCAGCAGCTAATTAGATTGGATTAACTGGTGGTTTAATTGCGTTGTTAGTGGAAGATTGCTTTTATTTGATGAATGTTTGTGTTTGATTATTGAATTTTTGTATTTGATGAATTTCCCCAATTCAAATGGCACGTACTCAAAGCAATTTCAATCATATCCATATGGTGTTTGGTTAAATGCCTCTTAGAATGATTACTGTCAATTGTGATGTTTCTTAGTTGCTTAACTTCTATTTTGGATTGTTTTTCCCATTGCTTTAAGTTTTAGGACTTTATTACATGCAAGTAAGTTAGGAGAGTAAATTTCTTTAATGCTATAGGTTTTTGTTCCATGTCTAGTTTCGTTGATGCTTAATTTATAATTGTCCTTTTCTTTACTGCAATTGTAGTCAGGTTAAGATTTCATTACCTGCACTGTCTTCCCTTAATTAGAACTAGATTTCATACCTGCTTGCTATTTCTTTTCGTAGTCTTTACGTTCAAATTCAAACCCTAGTTTGATATCAAAAACCCAAAAGTAATAAAATACAATCCTGAGATTTATCTTGTACCAACTATATTCGTTAGGAGACGACTCGAGTTACTCTATGCTATATTAGTTTAGAGGAGTTTGATACTTGAATTGTATTTGAAACCGTGACACGACAAAAACGGTTATCAAATTTGGCGCCGTTGCCGGGGAATGTAGTGGTCCTTGATAATTATATCTTTTGATTCTATTCTTGATTGCTTTATCATTTGTATACATTTGCTGCTATTCTTTGTTTGTTTTTGGCCAGGACTGTAGGTGGCTATTGGAAATTTTTTCTACTCATTCAAGCAGTTCCATGGCAGAGTACCAGTATTTTTAGAATTTCCAGCAACCTTGTCAGAATTTGCAGCAACCTTATCAATAATTTCAGCCAAACCAACCTTGGAGTCAACCAGAATAGCAGTTCCAACAAAATTTTTAAAATTTTCAGCAACCATTTTATCAGCCACCACAGTAGTTTCAACCACAATTTCAGAATTTTCAGCAAGGGTACAATCCAAATTTTCAACAAAATTTTCAACCATTTCAGCAGTTTCAGTAAAATTTCCAAGATTTCCAACAACCACAGCAAGGATTTCAGCCTACTCAGTTTCAGTCCTCACCACAACAATTTCTACTTCAAAACCAGAATTTTCAGGACTATAATTCTCAGCTAGTTCAACCATCCTTTCATCCTAATTATCAGTCATTTCGGCAACAATTTCAGCCCTCCTATCAGCCCCAACAGCTCCAATTTCAGAATTCACAGTCTACTCTTGATTTTCAACAACCTTATGTCACATTTCAAGATCAACGAGAGTCCTGTACCAATCAAAGAGGTTTTGAGAATCCTAATGAGAATGAGGCTCAACAACAGAGGATAGAAGAGATTCTTCAACAAATTTTACAACTACAAAAGCTTCAAGACATCGGAGGACGCCTTGGACAATTGGTTAATCAAATGAATCAAATACTAGCTCAAAGATTAGGACAATCAGATGAATCTATAGGTGTAGGGGATTGCACTGAGCCCCAGGGACCACCATCATTGGTTGATGTATCAGGAGATCCAGATGATAGGATTGAGAGTGTAGGGGATTGCACTGAGCCCCAAGAATCACCCATTCCTACTGGTTTAGAGGCATTGGAGGAGATTGATAGTAGAGTTTGTGATAGTTTTGAATTCAATTCTGAAACTTTACAGGATCATTCTATACTTTTATTTTGTGATGATATAGTTGTTGATGATCCTAATTTTTCTAATTTGGTTGTTGCAGGTATGGTTGAGGAAGCATGCATTGGAGATGATCCTATTGGTGTAGGGGAGTGCACTGAGCCCCAGGGACCACCAACATTTCTTGATACATTAGAAAATTCAGAAGATTAGCATGGAAGTGTAGGGACTTGCATGGTGGAAGGAAGAACCCAAGAATCACCTATTTCAGTTGAGTGTCCACCAGAACCTGAACCTGAAGTGGAGCATATACTTGACCAGGAGGGGACCACAGTTATACCTACTCTTGTAGAATCTCCAGGTATTCTTCAGCACGATCAGGTAAGTATTCCTCTTATGCCCTTGGAAAAATCAATAGAGGCACCTCACTTGGATTTTATTGTTTGTGATGAGTTTACTGACACATCTTCTGTAGAAATTTTTTGTGAAAAAACTATAGAGGCACCAAAAATTGATTCTGTTCATTGTGGTGAATGTTTGGATACACCTAGTGTTGAGTTTGCTTGTTGTGATGATATTCTTGATACATCATTTGTGAAAAATAATTGTGAAAATTGCATAGAGGTTCCCAATGTTGATTTTATTGGTTGTGATGCATGTCTTGCTACATCTCATTTAGAAATTGATTGTGAAAATTTCATTGAGGTACCTAGTGTTGATGTTATTTGTTCTGATGAATTACTAGACACATCCTATGCAGATAATGACGGTGAAAAACTAATAGAGGTACCCAAGATAAATTTCATTGGATGTGATGCATACTTCGATTCTTTTTATATAGAGATTGATGATATTACACTTGTTTCTTACCCTGCACACTTGAGAGAGGTATTACATGATTTTGCAGGGTCCCGAAGACTTCTGGAGTGGGTGCTCCATCTGAACAGACTCCAACCTCTTGGAAGGACTTCCAAAAAGCATCAAGAGGGAGGAGTGGCTATAATTTTGACTAGTAGCACTCACTCTCTTAAGTGGATCTTGCATCTTAATCGCCTTCGGCCACCTGAACATTTTTCTGTGAAGTTTAAGTGTGGGGAAGCAATGCACTACAACATAGATCACGTGAGGAATAATCTCTCGACTACCCGAACTCCACCACTGCTGGGATGGATGATACTCCTTAACCGCCTCCAGCCGCCAGGAATAAAGGGGAGTTTGTTCCTTTGTTTTCCTTTTCTTATTTTTCTTTATGTTTATGCTCGCATGTTTGTCTGCTTTTATACTTTGCATTCATACTTTGTTTCCTCATTCTGCATTTTGTTTGGTTTTGAATAAATCTTGTTTGATTTCGAGTTGTATCTCCTTACATGTTCCTTTATTATGCTTTGAGAATCATAAAAGATGGTTAAGTCTGATTATTGAGTTTTGGTTTCCTTGGTATGCTTGGGGATATTAATTACATTTAGTTAATTGTTGTGGTGATGGACTCTATCTTGTTGGATTAAGCATGACATTTTATTGTTCACCTAGTGAGGATATTGCCTTGCCTATCCTTAATCCTCTTATGTGTGATAGCATTTGTGATACTTGACACTCTAGAACTTGCTTTGATTCTTTTTGAAATTACAATAGCATAAGCTTACATGAATATGATGGAGGCAACCTTTCTTGTTGAACTCTTAGTTTTTCCTCTACTTTGCTACTGTTACTAGTGAGCGCTTCACCTATTAATTTCATGTTTCATTGTCTTTCAGATCCTCTCATTGTCACTATATTCTTACTGTCATATCTTTGTTAGCTTATTCTTTCCTTGAGCATGCGATGAAAGCATGGGGTGATTGCATGATGAGTACATTTTTATTTGTCTATTATTAGCCTCTATTATTGGCCTCTATTATTGTCAGTTTGAGATGCTATCATACTTTGATATATATTTAGTAGTTTTTGCGAGACGCTCAAGTTTTAAGTGTGGAGGGGGGGAGACAAGTGTGTATGGACGAATGCTAGTGTGAAAAAAAAAGTGAAAAAAAGAAAGAAAATCTCTCTATGTGAAAAAAAAGAAGAGAGATAGAAAAAAATAATAAAGATGAAAAAAAGTGAAAAAAAGAGAAAAGAATGAAAAAAAATCTCTCTATGAAAAAAAAAATTCCTGAAGCATTCGGGATTTTGTTAGTGATGAACAAAAAGGAATATTTTCTTGATGTGTACTCTTTTGATATTATTGTTTAGAGAAATTCAAGAGTTATGTTGTTAATCCATACATGCATTTTGAGAGATGTTGTAAGTGGTTGATGTGTAGTGCATTGAGTCTACTTTCTTGTTCTTTTGTTAGCACGTGATTTCATCATTATTCATTGAAAAGCCCTCTTGATTTGTGTACTTATGTTATAGTAGTGAAGAAGTAGAAGATAAGCAAGCATATGGTAGTGCAATGTCATGAATGTTTTGAGAGAACTCCACTTCCATATTTATTATTTTTGTGAGCATCAGTGCATATATCCATCTTGTGAGGTTTTTGTCATGCTTAGTTTATTCAAGTTGATGAAATTACCATGTTTTTGACTTATGTGAGATTTGGAACCATAAATACATGGATTCTTGAGACTTGATGATCCTAAGTAATTTTCTTTTATTATTCCTCAAGTATTGATAGGGGATGTAATGTTTGGGAGATATGTTATTTTCTTTGAGTTTTATTTACTTGCCCGGGACGTACAAGAAGTAAGTGTGGGGGAGTTGATAACCATCATTTTTGTGATTATTTTAGGCTCTAAAATCCATATTTGATCCACATTTTATATGCTTAAGTTTGCAATTGTATTAGGTTTCATGTATTCCCCCTATTTTGACATTTAATTCAAATCTTTGTATATTTGGAATATTTTTTAGTACTAAATTTGAATATCATTTTGTAGGCTTCACATGATCATAGACCTAGATCAAATCATGTCAGACATGAGTCAGCATTGGATCCAGATCAAAGGGATTAAGCATCGGATTAATAGGAGCTGTCCATTCCAGAGAACGGCTAGATCTGAGCCATCGGTCAACTTGTGGTCAATCTGAGTTCAAGATGGAGTCAATCATGACCATAGATCAAGATCTGAAAATTTCAGCCAAATCATAAGTAATCTGACCGTTGGATCAAGCTCAATATGTTCTAGACCATCCATTCAAGAAAAGGGAAGATCTGGATCATCCGCTACTGGTCTGGCTAATCCGAGCTGTGGACAGGTAGATCAGGACCATTGATTGAGATCTGTGGAGTTTGGTTCAGATCTGAAGAGATCTGACCGTTGGATGAAGCTAAATTGATCTCAGTCGTCTGTTGTTTGCGTCATCATGTGGCTGAACCCAAGGCTGATTGAACCTAACTGCTGTGCTGTTGGGACTGAACCCAAGCTGACTAAACCAAGTGCTGGACTGAGCTGTGGTTGAACCCAAGGTTTGAGTTGATTTGGTTGAACCCACACGCGATCCAGGGTTTTTTCTCGGTTGCGACAAATGGATCCATTCATCCTCTCGAATTCATCTTCTCCACAGAGGCGAGGGTGATCGGGGAGAAGCGGTTGCGGACGAGGGGTTCCCGTCTCAATCCATCTTCTCTACCTTCACCGCCGGCGGTATTCCACCCACTTCATCGCCACCGACCGGAGCTTCGATCGATCAGTTTGAGGGGTTCCCGACTCGATCAGATCTTCTCCATCCACTCTCCACTCCATCACAAGCTAGGGCTCTGGGGGTTCCGAACCCTAGTCGACTCCACCGCCGGCAATCCATTCCCTTATAGCAATTTCTTCATAGTTCCTTTTACAGCAATTCCTTTATTTTCAAATTTCCAGCAGATTAAGTTCTTCACAGCTTTGTTTTTCTGCATCAGATCCAGTAGCCAGTTTCAATTCCTACACAGCAATTCTTACTTCATAGCAATTCAATTCCAGAAGTTCTTCATCAGTTTCAATTCAGCAGCTCAGCTCTTCATCATTTCCTTTCGGCAGTTCATTCCTTTACAGAATGTTTTCGGCAGTTCATGTCTTCTACAGAAGTTTTGCAGCAGCTAATTAGATTGGATTAACTGGTGGTTTAATTGCGTTGTTAGTGGAAGATTGCTTTTATTTGATGAATGTTTGTGTTTGATTGTTGAATTTTTGTATTTGATGAATTTCTCCAATTCAAATGGCACGTACTCAAAGCAATTTCAATCATGCCCATATGGTGTTTGGTTAAATGCCTCTTAGAATGATTATTGTCAATTGTGATGTTTCTTAGTTGCTTAACTTCTATTTTGGATTGATTTTCCAATTGCTTTAAGTTTTAGGTCTTTATTACATGCAAGTAAGATAGGAGAGTAAATTTCTTTAATGCTATAGGTTTTTGTTCCATGTCTAGTTTCGTTGATGCTTAATTTCTAGTTGTTCTTTTCTTTACTGCAATTGTCGTTAGGTTAAATTAGATTTCATTACCTGCACTGTCTTTCCTTAATTAGAACTAGATTTCATACCTGCTTGCTATTTCTTTTCGTAGTCTTTACATTCAAATCCAAACCCCAGTTTGATATCAATAATCCAAAAGCAATAAAATACAATCCTGAGATTTATCTTGTACCAACTACATTCGTTGAGAGACGACTCGAGTTACTCTATGCTACATTAGTTTAGAGGAGTTCGATACTTGAATTGTATTTGAAACCGTGACACGACAAAAATGGTTATCAAGGCCTTCGGGAGGGCGCGGATGAAGAAGGGGCTTTGCCCTTCGAGTTGCCCTCCACTGGTTCTTTCCCTTTGGAAGACTTTCTAAACATTGGAATTGGTCATGGTAACAGATTGAATCAAAGTAAGTGAACATGATCAGGACACAAGAATGAAATATCACACATAATGGAATTGATCATATGAACACAAGTTTAATCAAAGACCCAAGAATTGATCATAAGGTAAGACATTGAATACATTAGTCATAAACCAAAGGAATTGATCAAGTGAGATGAATTTAATCAATAAAAATAAACGGTCATGGCAAGGAAGGGTCACGGCAAAGGTAGGGTCGCAACACAAGACGAAAACATCGTAAGGAACAACATGGTTAGCGCAAATATATGATTGACAAAAGAAATGATAAACACCAAAGAAAAATCGCACAAGGAGCTTACTTTGGCGCCATCAAGTCAACTGTGAAGAAGAGAGAAGAGCTCGCAGGAAAACTTAGCAAGAGTGCACGCCCCCAGGAAGGAGAAGAGCTCTTAGGAAATCGAGGTCTCCTTGCAGACCTTTCAGAAACTCCCGCGCACAAAAGCTTGCAGGCAAGAGGAAGAAGGAGATGCAGGGAAGGAACTCACACACAGGAAGGGATCACATGCACAAAGAAGTTTTGGCGCTTAGGGCTTGGGAGAATAGGGTTTTACCGAAGTTAATCGATTGGTGGATCGGTCCACCAACCATAATTTAATGCGATTGAACGGATCACCATTCGATCTGGTAACGCCCAGACCGATCAGGCTCAGGCCAGATCAGACTGGCCTGGTCCTGATCGGTCGGGTGACCGATCAGGAAGGCTCCTGATCGATCGGCTGATCGATCAGGAAGCGAACACTAGGGTTCGAAGAGTGGTCTGTGTGCCCCCTGATCGGTTTGTGGACCGATCACCGCGGGGTACCAGATCGGTCTGAGGACCGATCCAGGCCAGCACAGAATGTTCAGCCAAAATTTTACAAAGTCTCTGTGGCCCCTCTGATCGGTCTGTGGAGCGATCACCATAGGAGAGAGCCAGATCGGTCCGGTGACCGATCAACCATACTCCTGATCGGTCCAATGACCGATTAGGGTTGCTGATACTCCCTGATACGATCTGAAACTCTCAGTTTCAGACTTCCACATTATTTCTGAAGGGATCTGATGAAAGATATCGATCTTGGAAGTGATCCCTCGACTAAACTTGATCTCTGAACAAGGATCAAAGGTCCTTATGGGTTTTGGCAAACACTTTGCTCCACCCAAGTGGAGTCAAACTCAATCAACATTCAATCAAACAAGTTTGTACCAAATTCAAGTCTCCAATCAAGTTTCCTTGATTGGAATGTCCAAGTATGATCATGGAGCCAAGTACACATGTGTTATGCATTGGTTTTCCCCATACTTGGTCACCGAAGTGATTTTTATCTCGTCAACTTAATTTCTTAATGGATGCATTGACATTTTGAGAAATTGAGTTGATCCTAACATCTCACCCCATTTCTAACAGACAAAAATATTTTGTTGAACCTTATAGTTTGTGTGAGATGTCCCCAAAGTTACCCAATTGTTTCCCAACAATTAGTACTAATCATGAAGGGTTTTGAATGCATTTGGTGTTTATGAAGCGCGACACATTTCCAACTCCCTTCTTAAGAAGCTAAACTCATTTTCGGAGAGTGGTTTAGTGAAAATGTCAGTGATGTTTGACTTCGACTCTACATGTAAGAGTACAATATCTCCCCTAGCAACATGATCTCTAATGAAGTGGTGACGCACTTCAATAAGCTTAGTCCTAGAGTGATGGACTGGATTCTTGGTTAGGTTAATTGTGCTAATGTTGTCACACAACACCTGCACACCTTTGTAGCTTAATCCATAGTCCTCTAGAGTATGAATCATCCACAACAATTGCGATATGCTCTCTCTCATAGCAATATATTCTGCCTCGGTCCTGGAGAGAGCAACACAATGTTGCTTCCGACTTGACCAACTAACTATAGATGATCCTAGAAATTGGCAACCCCCACTTGTGCTTTTCCGATCCAACTTACATCCAGCATAGTCAGAATCGGTATAGCCAATTAGGTCAAATGATTCGGTACGGGGGTACCAAAGACCAACTCCAATTGTGCCTTTAAGATATCTCAAAATCCTCTTAACAATGATTAAGTGAGATTCCTTGGCACAAACTTGATACCTAGCGCACATACCCACAGCGAAAAGAATATCAGGTCGACTAGCTGTGAGGTATAGCAAACTACCTATCATGCTCCGATATTGAGTCAAATCAACGGGTTTACCACTCTCATCATTGTCTAATCTTGTATTTGTAGCCATGAGAGTGGTTACCTCTTTTGAATCACTCATATTGAATTTACGGAACATTTCTTGAGTATACTTTGATTGGTGCACATGGATCCCATCTCGGGTTTCCTTGATTTCAAGTCCAAGGAAGAAAGTCAACTCTCCCACTAGACTCATTTCAAATTCACTCTCCATGTGTCCAATAAATTCATTTAAATAGCCCTTGTTATTTGAGCCACAAATTATGTCATCGACATATACTTGGGCTACAAAAATATCGTCACCATATCTCCATAGAAACAGTGTAGGGTCTATTTGACCTCTAACAAAGGCTTTTTCAATTAGGAATGTCGACAACCACTCATACCAAGCTCGGGGTGCTTGTTTAAGGCCATAAAGTGCCTTCTTGAGATTGAACACGTGGTTTGGGAATTCGGTTCTCTCAAACCCCGGAGGTTGTTCAACATAGACCTCTTCTCTAATTAAGCCATTTAAAAAGGCCGATTTGACATCCATTTGATATAGCTTGAAACCCCGATGTGCTGCAAATGCAAGCATCAGTCGGATGGACTCTAATCGCGCCACGGGAGCATAGGTCTCGTCATAATCAAGGCCTTCAACTTGACTATAGCCCTTGGCTACTAAGCGTGCCTTGTTTCTTATGATTTCTCCCTTATGGTTCAATTTGTTCTTGAAGACCCATTTGGTTCCAATGATGGTGGTCTTCTTAGGTCTAGGGACTAAGTCCCAAACTTGACTACTTTCGAATTGACCTAGTTCATCTTGCATCGCAATGATCCAATCGGGATCATTTAATGCTTCATCAATTTTTCTAGGTTCAATTTCGGAGATTAAAGCAACTTCATTAGCCTCATTCCGGAAGAATGTTCTAGTTCTAACCCCATGATGGATGTCTCCAACAATTTGGTCTTGGGAATGACTAGAGGCTAATCTAGTTTGCCTAGGTGTTGGTAGTGCTTCTTGAATGGTTTCACTAGACACAAGCTCAGCCTCAGGATCCGATTGACCTATGAGTTGTCTAGGCTCATGATAAGTACCATTTTGTTGATTATTTTAATTGTTAAAATCCATGTTTGATCTATATTTTTATTGCTTAATTGTGAAATTACACTAGGTTTTAGAACTTTCTTTTATTTTGGACTTAATGGCAAATTTACACATATTTGGATTATTTGGCCACTAAATTTTTGATCTATTTTTGTAGGCATGAAAGGTTCATGGACCTAGGCCATACTGGGTCAAACTTGAGTTGGAAGTAGACCCGGATCGAGTTATCAAGCTTCGGATTAATCCGGGCCGTCCGATTCAAAAGCGGCTAGATCTGAGCCATCCGGGACCATCTGAAGCAATCCGAGCTAGGGTTAGGGTTGATCAAGCACTCTGATCAAGATCTGAAGGTTTCATCCCAATCGGAGCTCAATCAACCGTTGAATCAAGCTCGGAGGGCTCTAGATCGTCTATTCAAAGATTAGGGTGATCTGGACCATCCATAGCAGATCTGGAGAATTCGAGCTACCACGAGGCAGATCCTGACCCCTGATCATCATCATCAAAGTTTGGATTAAATCAGAGCAAGATCAGCCGTTGGATTTCCTCAAATCAATCTGAACCGTCCAATGCTAAGTATTTAATCAGAAACGCGCCCCAGCTTCTCCTCGTCGCATCTTCGCCGCAACAGTAGTCTTCTTCGTTTTCTTCGTTTTTGCTTCAATTTTTCTCCAATTCGAGGCGCGACCACCTCAATCTCGACCTTGGATCATCTTCTGGATCATTGGGGATAGCTTCGTTGGAGAATCCAACTAAAGTTTCATCCGGACAGAGTTTGTTTGAGAGTTTCGGCATTCTTTGTGGTCCGAGCACTTGAATCTCAGCTACAATCCACTTCCGATCATCTGAGCCACTTGTAGGGATTCTCAGGTGAGCTCAGATGATCCTCGAATCATCATCGCAATCCGTCTAACTGAGATCGAAGGGATTTGGATTGGTTTTCCCCAACTGATGCAGTTTGAGTAGAGTTCATCAATCTAAGCTGCTTTCCACTGATTTGCTGAGCTTAGGGGTTCGAGGCTAGCTCTTGCGTGACGAACAAGGAGATTTTGAGCTCGGGAAGGATTGAGGAGTAGTTTAGATAGTTAATTTTTGTTAATTTGCTGGAATTTCTATTACTGCATTTGTTTCATTTCTGTTTTGGTATCAGAATACTTAGTTTCATTTTCTGATTGTTTTAGCTTAACTAGGTTTTGATTCCTCAAGTTAAGTAGCTTAGGAGTTTGTTTAGTGGACAATTAGAATTAAATTCGATTAGTTTTACACCTAAATTCTTACGTGCCATTTTTGTTGCTTGTGTATCATTCTTGCGTGCCAGATTTAATCTCTACAGGTTTATAGCTGTAGCTTCCCAGTTTTGTGCCAAGTAAACATTAGTTTCCTTCATGTTTGTCTGAACTTAGATTAGAGATTCAAATTCAGCTTGCATCTACTTGTTTCAACTTGCGTATTCTGCACCATTCATTTCTGCAAATTCTGTAAATTCTTCACCTTTCATATCTGCATCTTCATTTCCTGCACAATTTGCGTTTCAGATTCAGCTTGTGTATCCACGGCATTGCTGCATGTTTAGTTGTAGTTTCTGATTTCAAGTGTCAAGTATACATTAGTGCTTTTCAATTCTACCAGAACATTAGAAAAGTTCCCCTGCATTCGGATGGTTCTGATTTGTTTCTGCAATGTGATTGACTTTGAATTTCTGCATTTCTCAGCTTACTATATCTACTAGTTAACTCCAATTCTGCAATTCACAGTTCACGACTCTGAAGTTGTATCAGTTTAGCTTCACCTTAGACTTTTATTGCAACTGAAATCAATTGTCTTGTTATATTTTGTATCAAATTCATGCTGCAATTTATTTCTGCATTTAGTTGTTTGAATCCCTGCATTTTTGAAATTCTGCAGCTTGGTGTGTGTCAAATTGCGGCAACGTTTCTGAATTATCAGCCCACTTTCTAATATCAATTAGAATTATTTGGATTTCTTTTCAAGCATGGGTTTATGCATTTGATCTCAACTAATCTTGTGAGACTCTGAATTAAACTTGTACCTGCTTTTATCAGTCTTCAAGTTTCAAAATTTCTTCGTAGAATTCTGTAATTGTTTTCCTTGTTAGCCTAGCCTTCAAGCTGAGTTGATCAGCTACAATTGCTGCAGCTAATTCCAATCTTTGGCACATCCATTGTTCTCGTCTTGGTATCAAGTTTGTTAATTTGCTTGCACTTTGTATCAAGTGAAATCTTGGCATGGATTTGTATTACTGTAGTTTTAGATTGCTTGCATTTGGTCTATCTTGAATTTAACTCTGTTGCTTCATTGCTTAGTAATGGTTTTGCCGTGAATCAGATTTGCTCTCCAAATTAGGCTAAGTTGCAATTAAGCTCCAAATTGTTTGAGCTCATTGGTTAAGTTCCATGGTTAAGTTTTTATTCCTTCATTGAGTTTTCATTCTAATTGAAACCAAACTCATATTTATTCGAAACCCAAATTCACAAACGACACATAAATACAAGCTTGAATCACACAACATCAACTAGTCCCGAGAAAAAATATGACCTGTGGCCCCTTTACTACGTTTTCATATTTTGATTGCAAAAAGGGTTTCCAGCTTTTCATTATAAATATCTAAATTTAAGACCCACATTCGTGACATCTATTTCACGTCCATCAAATTTTTGGCGCCGTTGCCGAGGAAGCAACTAGTTGATTTGTTTGATTTTTGCTTGTGTACTTATGGGCATATCATTTGATTCTATTTTCTCGTTCTTTATTTTTTGTATACGGTTGCTGCCATTTTTCGTGTTTGTTTTGTGACAGGGATGCAGGTTCAAAATGTTTTCATCTACTTACCAGTAGTCGTGTCAACAATTTCAACAGCAGAACCAACCTTTCAATCAACCACTACAGCAATTTCAACCACAATTCCAGAATTTTCAGCATCCAAATGATCAATTTCAGTCAACAAATCAGTTTTTCCAGCCTTTCCAAAATTTTCAGCAAAATCAACCAAATTTCCAGCCACAAAATCAGAACGGGCAGCCACAATTCCAAGGTTTTGAGCAACCAATTCAGCAATTCCAGCCCCAATTTCAGCCACCCTATCAACAAAATCAATCATCTTTTCAAGGAATTCAGCAAGGGTACCAAGATAAATTGAATTTCCAACAACCATATCAATTTCCACAGCAATTTCAGCCTTGCAACCAGAATTTCCAGCAACAAAATCAGAGTTTCCAGCCCGTTCTATTTCAGTCCTCACTACAGCAATGTCCACTTCAAAACCAGAATTTTCAGGGCGGTAATTCTCAGCTAGTTCAACCATCCTTTCAGCCACAATTTCAACAATTTCAGCAGGATTTTCAACCAAGTCAAAATTTTCAGCAAGGGTTCCAACCAATTCAGCCCAACCAATATCAAAATCAGAGTGGATCACAACCTTCACAGCAATATTTTCCACAAAACGATCAGAATTTTCAGCCTCCATTTCAGAGATTTCAATTTCAGCACCATAATTTTCAGCAATCTCCACCTAATTGTGAACCAAGTTTTCAGCAGTTTAATCAGCCTATTCAACCATTTGATCAGCCCCCACAGTCTTCATTTCAGAATGCACAGCCTACTCTTGGTCTTCAGCAGCCTTATGTTACATTTCAAGACCAACAAGAGTTCCACACTAACCAAGGAGGCTTTGAGAATCCTGATTGGAGTGAGGCTCAACAACAGAGGATGGTGGAGATATGTCAACAAATTTTACAACAACAACAAGACATGGGAGGACGCCTTGGAAAATTGGTTGATCAATTGAATCAGATAAAAGCCCAAAAATCAGAACAATTATCTTCTCAAGCTGCTTTTAATTTTGAGGGCCCCAGAGTTGAGTTTATATCAGTTCAAGGTGACCCTAGTGCATGGCCAAGTCCCTCTTCAAGTGATCTTGCACATTTGGTGGAAGAAGAAGAAGAAATCATTAAAATCAGGACACCTACAGCATGCATTCCTCCGGAGATTCCTATTCAAAATCCATTTCCAAATTTTTCAGTTCAAGAAGAAGAAACTGAAGCTCCACAGGACCATTCTCATCTTTTATTTTGTGATGATAGTATTAGTGATGGTCCTAATTTTTCTAATGTTGTTGTTGCAGATATTATAGAAGAAGAATGCATGGGAGATGATATTCCAGGTGTAGGGGATTGCACTAAGCCCAGGGACCACCAACAGTGATGGATACATTAGAAGATTCAGAGGATGAACCAGAAAGTGTAGGGACTTGCATGGTGGAAGCAAGAACCCAAGGATCACCTATTCCAGTTGAGTGTCCACCAGAACTTGAGCCTGAGATGAAACATGATCAGGAGGAGAACATAGATACATCTATTCTTGTAGAACCTCTTGATATTCTTCAGCACGCTCAGGTAAGTATTTCTCCTCTTTGTTCAGAAAAATTCAGCGAGGTACCTAGTGCTGACTTTATTGGTTATGATGAATTTATTGATATACCTTATGTAGAAACTGCTTGTGAAAATTTAATAGAGGTACCAAAAATTGATTTCATTGGTCGTAATGCATTCTTGATACATCTCTTGTAGATATGGATGGCGAACAAATTTTAGAGGCACCTATAATTGATGTTGTTTGTTATGATGAATTACTTGATACATCTTTTGTAGATATGAATTGTGAAAATTTTTTAGAAGTGCCCGAAATTGATGTTATTTATTGTGATGAATCTCTTGCCATATCTTATGCTGAGGTTGAATGTGAAAAACTTATGGAGATATCTGAGATTGATTTTATTGGTTGTGACACATTGCTTGATACATCCTTGGTAGAAAATAATTGTGAAATTCCTATTGATGTGCCAAAAATTGATTTCTTTGTTTGTGATGAATTCCTAGATGCAAATTTTGTAGGAAATAATTGTGAAAAATTTATTGAGGCACCAAGAATTGATTTAATTGGATGTGATGTAGATTTGGATACATTTCATGCAGAGACTGATATTATTTTATTTCTGTCTTGCCCTGCACGCTTGAGAGAGGTATTACATTATTTTGCAGGGTCTAGAAGACTTCTGGAGTGGGTGCTCCATCTGAACAGACTCCAGCCTCCTGGAAAATCTTTCAAAAGGCATCAAGAAGGAGGAGTTGATTTTACTCTAATTCGAAGCACTCCACCTCTTACATGGGTCTTGAATTTAAATCGCCTGCGGCCACCTGAGCATTTTTGTGTAAAGCTCAAGTGTGGGGGAGTCCTAATTCTCTCAGCTACCTATACTCCTCCACTACCACGATGGAGGCTACTCCTTGATAGACTTCGTCCACCAGAAATAAAGGGGAGTTTGTTTCTTCTTGCATTTTCCTTCACATTTATGACTTCCAGAATTTTCTTTTAAATTGAGTTCTTGCTAATAAATGCATGAGTAGAGTAGAATGAATAGGAGTCATTGGAAATATCCTATTATTTCTTTTGGTCACTTTTTCTTGCATGACTAGGAATAAATGTATCCTCTAGGTTATCTTCATGTCATTTTAGAGTCTCTTGAAAATAAATTAAATTTGGTTGTTAAAACTTAGGGTTTGAGCTCATGGATGAATTCTTGGATGCTTGAGTACTACTTTGCTTTAGATTCTTAATTGAAGACTTGAGATGAATTATTTTTGCCTAGTGAGAATTAGCCTTATATTTGTGATACACATATGTTATTGTACTCTAGAACTTGCTTAGGTTCTTTCAAAACCATATTTCAATGATTGGATCACATCTATAGAGACTAATCAAATTGTTTACCTTTCCATTTCAATTTTTGGCACTAATCATGTCTATTCTATTTGTCTTTCCTTATTCCTATTCTTAACCCCACTTTTCTATTGACTTGTTTATTTGAGATATTCTTAATGCTACTTTGCCCGAGACGGACAAAGATTTAAGTGTGGGGGAGTGACTAGTGTTTTGGAAAGATTCGGTATCAAGGAGGCATTTCGATCCAAAAGAAAAAAAAAATTTGCAATGGAAGGATGGAAACAATTACATATTGAGTTGAGTTTGGTGCCAAGAATGAGCAAGAGAGATGGAAGCAATTGGAGATCGAGCTTCCTTATCATACTTTGAAGATTCAAGTGGCAAGAAAAGGAAAAATCTGGAAAAAAAAAATGGTACACCAACAAAGGAAAAATTCTATGCCATTACAAAAGAAAAAAAAATTCTTTGCCAAGAAAAAAAATCTGCTACTTGGAGCATGTTTCTGCCAGCTCACTAGATGTTGAATGGCAGTTGGACAGGTTTGAGAACAAGTGCAGAAATTCTATGTCAAGTGAATTCAGTTGAAGAAGAAGAGAAATCTGAGCTAAGTGGAAAAGACTTGCAGCAGTACCTTGCTAGGAAAATCAGTAAACCTTGTATCAAGATGAACTACAGCTGCATTAAACAGCTACTCTGAAGACTGAACAGAGCTGAGCAAAGTTGAACAAAGCTGAAAAGAAGCTGAAAATCTGAACTGTAGCAAGGGAGAGCTTGTAATCTGCCGAGACTTGAATTAGGAGCTGCTGAAATGATACAAGTTCATTAAAGGACTGTTTGTGAAGCTGAATTGGAGAAATCAGCAATCAATCACTGATTTTAGATAGAAATTGCAGAATGGTTTGTGGCTGAATTAAATCTTTTAGGCATCAGATTTCAAATGAAAGTTTAAATTGCTTTTGAGCTCCACTATTATGTGATGTAATTTCTTAGAGAAATTAGAGAATTACAAGGTCTGAAAATTGATTGCATTGAGCTGAATTGGAAATTAAAGGATTAGTAGATGCATTTTCTTTAGCAAACTTATAAAAGTGTGAATCTTTTTCAAGTCAGCGATTGGAGCCAATTTCTGAACAAGGATTTGGGGAGCATGAGCACAACAAGATTGAGCAAAACGTGACCAAACCAGGAAGAAAGGTGGATGCTAGGAATTCTGATCAGAGCAGAATTTGCAGTGCAGTGGCTGAAACTCTCCACTGTTATTTGATGCTAACTATTGCTGAGCAATAGAAGAATGGCAAGTTCTGAAATTAGCTGCATGGAGTGGAAATTGAAACATAAAACAGAAAAAAAAATGTAGCTAAAGATAAGAAGAAAAAAATTGGGAACTAAAAACAACAAATAGTATTCCTTGGAAGCTCACGGCATTAGAAGGGGTTGGAGTTGATTCTGATATGGAGTTGGGCACAACATGACTGAACCGAATGAGAACAAAAGAGAAAGTTTGTAGCCGAACCTAAAGGAAGAGAAAGCAGAGAAAAACAAGAGAAAACAGTTTGAAAAATTGAGAAAAGAGAAGGAGGAAACAAGTTGGCACAGAAACTGAAATTTTGGGCACCATGAAATCAAGTGAAGTTTTTCTCATCCAAATTAAAGCCTTGCATCACTATCAATTTCAGCATCTGACCATGAAGAAAAAAAAAAGAGAAGAGACAAATTGGCACGTAAATGGCAAATTGGCAAATGAGGTCAAGGAAGGGTTCTTCATCCAAATCAAAGGAATTATTCAAGTTTGACTTCACCACACTTTTGCATATCACTAGAGGGTTGTCAAGAGGGCAGAGTTCATTGGAAACATCCTTGAGCACTTAAGTCTTCCACTTTATCCATTTTTTCTATTTCCTTGGCTTTTATTCCACTCTTTACCATTTTCTATGTTTTCATTTGTTTTTGTAGATGTTGATCCTAATCATGAATAATAGAGGAGATTAGATAATAAGCAAGCCTATGGTAGTGCAAGAAGCATATGTGTTTGAGTGAGCTCTACTTCCATCATCAACTTAGAACTTAATGAGAGAGCCACCAAAACTTCCCATGAAAGGCTAGTGAGTTAAATTCATCTCAATGAATCATGATGGATGAAAAGGCTAAGTTGTTGATTTAAGGATGAGATACTAATCCATAGAGCTTAGATTTTTGAGAATTGACAACCTTAGGTAATTTCTTTTCATTTGCTTCTAATTATGCTTAAGAAAATCTACGGGATACAT
>JAGFNQ010002316.1:147101-213352 GCA_024364735.1 Boesenbergia rotunda | reverse complement strand
CAGGAAACCAAGTCCTACATCCAGGGTTAGTCCAAACACAATAAAACAATAAAATAATAGGTTATACAGCCTCAGCTGTCTTGGTTCTGACTTTGGTCTCCAAAATGGAGCCCTAGGTCGAACCGACGCCTAATGTTCCCTCAAGGGGAACGCGTCCTCACCTACTCCTCTCGGGAGAATTTACCTGGTGCCAACCGGATCCTCCAGTTGGACTTTTGCCCGGCAGTCCTTCGCCAGGTCTTGAGTTTCGCCCAGCAGCCCTTCGCCAGGACTTGGTTTTTGCCCAGCAGCCCTTCGCCGGGTCTTGAGTTTCGCCCAGCAGCCCTTTGCCAGGACTTGGTTTTCGCCCAGCAACCCTTCGCCAGGACTTGGTTTCCTGACAGCCCATCGTTAGGTGCCTAGCATCCCTTCGCTAGGATTTTGTTTCCTGCACTCTCAAGCAGCATTGTTAGACAACAAATAACCCTTAACTTTGAATCCTTTGCCAATATCAAAATAAGGTTCGATCTGGTGCTTCCTGCACCAACAATCTCCCCCTTTTTGATTATGGCAACACAATTCAAAGTTAAGGAAAAACTTATAACAGTTTAAGTACAAAAGGTTAAGCAATGAAGTATAACTATTTATGAATAGGATAAATGTAGAGTTGAAAAAAATATTTATTTTTCATACTCCCCCTAAAACCGTGAATACTTGTATTTACAACTCTTAACTTTGACCTTTCCTCCCCCTTTGACATATATCAAAAACAGGCATGGGTGAACAAGGTATCTAACAGAGAT
The DNA here is from genome assembly GCA_024364735.1 of Boesenbergia rotunda. Taxonomy (NCBI): domain Eukaryota; kingdom Viridiplantae; phylum Streptophyta; class Magnoliopsida; order Zingiberales; family Zingiberaceae; genus Boesenbergia; species Boesenbergia rotunda. The sequence continues at coordinate 212,570 of JAGFNQ010002316.1, read as the reverse complement.
TTATGAGTTTTTCTAAGTGCTTCATGTTTTTGACAAAGTATTTCAAAAACAGAGTAAAAATATTTTCAAAACTTTTTACACTTAGATAATTTTCAAGTATAAAGCAAGTACTTTTGAGAAGTATGAAAATTTAAGTGTCAGGTACTTGGTTTAAAAATAGTTAAGTACTAAACTCATTTAAATACTTGAAATAAATTTTTGAAAGGAATTGTTAAGTACTTAGAAATAATTTTTGAGAAAGACTTAGAAATAATTTTTGAAAGAAATAGTTTAGTAATTGAAAAAAAAATGTTAAGTACTTAAGTTGTATTTTAAAAAAAATTAAGTAAAAAATCAAGTACTTAAATTGATTTTGAAAAAATTAAGTACTTCGGATGTTTTTGAAATTCAAATTTGAAAAATTTGATTCCTTCTTTTCTTTCCTATCTCTCCCCCTTAATGTTAAATTCTTCTCCTTAGACCATTTTTAAGTTCAATTAAGAATAATATTTTGAAGGAAGTGATAAGGAGAATGTTTGTGTATCAGAGCCTATGAATTTTGAAAGCACAAAGATACTTAGAATAATTTTGAAGGCATAAAAAAACTTAAATTTCTAGATTAAATTCATTTTAAAAAAATGTATTTGTAGGCAAATCTTTAAAAGCTTCACGCACTTAGAACACTTTTGCCTTGAAAAATATTTGTACTTTTGGAAACATTATATTTTAAAAAATAGCAGTCCTTTTTTGAAAGATATTATGCATTTTTGAAGACATAAGTACTTTTGAAATAAATTATGATTTGAAACACATAAGTACTTTTTAGAAAAATATTAGACTTTGAAAGATATGAGTAATTTTTGAAAAGTATTATGCATTTTGAAAAAAAATATTTTACTTGACTAGGTTTCTTTTCCAGTCTGACACAATCCTAGGAAACCTTGTTGATTACAAGGACATTTCCCTAAGTGTCCTGAAAAAGTTCTCCAATTCAAGTAAATACTATCTCCAAAAAAAATGATAGTACTTTGAAAGTATATGCTAGTACATTTTGAAAAATGTATGACCATTTGAAGACACAATATTTTGCTTGACTTGGTTTATTTTCCAGTCTGACACAATCCTAGGAAACCTTGTTGACTACAAGGATATTTTCCTAAGTGTCCTGGAAATTCGCCAACCCAAGTAAATATTATTTCAAAAGCAATTTCATAGGCCACAATAATAATAATATTTTGAACGAAAAATTATTTATGTTTTCAAAAGGATTTTAAACTTGCAGTGCATGAAAATATATATTTTGAAAAATTTTCAACAATTCTTTTAATTTGATCTCCCCCTAAACTTGACCCAGTCCTAGGAAGCTTGTTGACTACAAGTGATCTTCCTCTGAGTTTTAGGGTTTGATTTAAATTATAAGAATTATCTAATAACTTTAAAATAATTACCAAAAAAAATTTTCAAAAATTCTTCTTTTGAATCAAACTCCCCCTAAATTTGACACTTCCTAGGAGTCCTAGTGGATCATGAAATGGACCTTCCTCTGTGTCTTTAGGATTTATTAAAATCAAAAGAGTATAGTTTTGAGTATAGTAATTTTCAAGAAGATAATTTTAGAAAATTCAATCTGGAATGAAGATAATTTTGAGTATAGTAATTTTCAACACAATTTGGAATGATAACACAGTTTTCGAAGAGCATTTTGAAATTATTATAATTTTTCAAATAGATAGTAATATACGAAGGCTTTTGAATCAACTTTTGAAAGCCTTATTTTTGAGATGAAAATAAGTTTTAAAGCATAAGGATTTTGAGAAATCTAAAAAAAATATTAAGAAGAACTCCCCCTGTATCCGACATAGACTGACTTTATCTAAGACCTTAGTGTTGACTAGGTTTGACCATGTTTGACTCAGTTGACTAAGGTTTGACTATGTTAATCATAGTTTGACTATGTTAACCACAGTTTGACCATGGTTATGAAAGCACAAGCAAGGTGGTTTAAATTGAGCTTAATTTTTCTGTCTCACTGAATCTAGGGTTTTCAAACACGTTAACCTTAAGGTTTTTGTGAGACAGGTTTGAGGGTAAAAATTAATTTTGAAAAGGAATTTCAATTTATTTTCGAAAAAGTTCTTTATTTTTGAAAACAAATTAAAAAAAATAGAAATTTTGAAAACAGATTAAGTGTTTTTCAAAAAGAGAATAAGTTAAAAAAAATAGAAATTTTGAAAACAGATTAGAAACTATAATTATTTGAAATTTGAGTTAGATTCGAATTTGACAAAAGATAATTTGAGTTTGAATTTCAGAAATTGGCTTCCAGGTCTTGGCGAGGCACTAGGCCTTCTTTGGCCGTAGCCTTATGGGATCATCCACCCTTTCCTTGACAAAGTCTTTTAATGAAATTTCATTTTCAAATTAAATTAGGTCATTTTCTGGTCTAACTAGCTTGGATCTTGGATCGGTAGCTTCGGCTGGTTTCACCAGTCTAAAGAGACCAAGTAGACTTGATCTTATTAGAGTTGGTTTCCCCAACGTACTATCATCTCACCTCCTCCCAATACTATGTTTTCAAATTTCAAGTAATTGGTTAAGTCCTTAAGCTATCTAGCCCTATGAATAGCCAAAGCAAAACTTCAGATAATGTCATAGTGAGGAGAAATTTCTGGATTTTCTAAGTTTGCAAAATTATTAATCAGTTTTTCTTGTATATCAATTTTAATTTTCAAAGTCTCATTTTCTTGTCTTAACATTTTGAATTTTGACTTTGCTAATATACATGATTTCATCAAGTTATCTAAGCATGCATCCATATCTAAATTTGACCAAGGGAGATTAATTAAACTATCAGTATTCAAGGTAAAGAGTTGATTTGGATGTAAATTACAGTTACCCATTTTGGTTGGTTTCCCTGGATCTTTGTAACGTTTATCTGTGCATTCCTCTTTGTAATGCCCAAACTCCTGACACTTGAAGCATTGAATGCGACTCTTGTTCTTTCGTGCTTTTGGAGCTCGTTCCTTTGTCGCCGTCGGTGGTGTCGTTTGAATCTTTCGAGTAGGACACTTAGTTTGGTAGTGCCCTCTCTCCCTGCATATGTAACAAATTATATGATTTTTAAAATTCAAATTTGTAATTTTACCTTTTGATTCCTTATTAGGAATCTCCCCCTTAATTGTTGCTGTCTCGGATCTAAATTCATCTTCTGATTCCGTGTCTGAGTCGGACATGGGTACCGGTTGAAGCTCCTTCTTTGGTGGTTCTCTTGGAGTTTTCCCTGCAAAAGTTATACCTTCCTCGACCATTGCAGTATCAGCTTGATTATTTAATTCTAATTTAGAAAAGAATTTGAAATTGGTTATCATCTCAGTCAGTTCGTCGTCTGATTCTGCTGGTTCGATTTCGACTCTGGGTTCAGGTTCAGACTCTGACTCGGCTGTCTGTGCTTGGACCGAGAGTGCGAGATAACTTACCTGATCTTCTTCTTCATCTGAGATTTCTTGATGAAGATTGATCAATTTCTCCCAAATTTCTCTAGCACATCCAAATGAACTGACTAGCTTGAGTTGTTCGTTGGTTAGACCGCATTGAAGAATTGCAGTTGCTCTTGCATCAGTCTCAATTTGGTTGAGGGTTGGTTCATCCAGTTTGTCCCATGCAATTGATAGTCCATCTTCTGTAGGGGGGTGGAACCCTGTTTGAATGATCATCCATATGTCCATATGGGTCTTTAGATGGAACTCCATTTGACTTCTCCAAGAATTGAAGTTTTCACCGGAGAAGAGAGGTGGACGAACGCTGTTCCATTCTCGATTGGCCATTTAAAAACCCTTGCACACAACAGAATTAACCGAAATGTACCAAGACTTGGTCTTGGATTAGTAGTGCAGGAGAGAGAGAAAAACAAGCTCAAAAGGTGTTTGCACGAATTTCGAGGTAAAATAATAATAAAAAATTTTTGAAAATGTTGACCTTAACAATTTTGATTAATGAAGAAAAAGTAAGAAAAAAAATTTCTCGAATTAAGATAGTACGAATTTCGAGGAAAAATATTAAAATAATAATAAAAAAAATTTTACGACAAATTTTCACAAATTGATTCTTTTATCAATTCTGACTTATGGTGAGAAAATGAGAATTCAGAATTGAAAAAGGTGTAAGGATATTTTAAATACACTCACAGATATTATTTATTTGAAAAATAAAGCGAAAAAAAATTCGAAAAAAAATTTCAAAGTGGTGGTTGCACCAACTTTGAATAACACCGCTCTGATACCACTTGTTGGATCGAGAAATGCGAGAGAGGGGGGGTGAATATCGCAAATCGTTCCAACAGTCTATACCCTCTATCTTGACAAAATTCTAAAAACCTTTGATTTTGAAATTCGCCTCCATGATCACTTCTAATTGTCTTAATTGTTGATGATTTTTCATTTTCAACTCTTCTACAAAAAGAAATGAAAACATCTAAGGTTTGATCCTTATATTTAAGAAAATAAGTCCATGTATATCTAGTAAAATCATCAATGATAACAAAGCAATATCTACTTCCATTCAATGATATGATAGTGCTACAATCAAATAGATCTATGTGAAGTAAATCTAAAGCGGTAGATGTACTTACAGCGCTTTTACCTTTATGTGCAGATTTTGTTTGCTTACCCATTTGACATGCATCACAAGTTTGTCCTTTTCATACTTGATGCTTGGTAAGCCACGAACTAATCCCTTGTTGGCCAACTTCCGAATATTCTTCATGTTAACATGTGCTAGCCTCCGGTGCCAAAGGGCGGACTCCTCTTCTTTTGACATGAGACACTTAGCAGAAACATTAGTAGCACTTTTAAATGATACTTGGTAGATGTTATCTACTCTTGTTCCTACTAGTACCGTGTCAAAAGTGTCATGTTGTCTAACTAGACATTGACTTGGTTGAAAATCAATTGTGTAACCCGCATCACACAATTGACTGACACTTAGGAGATTAAATGTCATCCCCTTGACTAGAAGGACATTTGAAATTCTAAGATATTCAGATATTTGAATGTCTCCTATTCCTATAACCTTAAGACTACCATTGTTACCAAATGAAACATTATCTCTACTTTTTCTTTGAAGTGTGGTAAACAATGATCTATCCCCGGTCATGTGTTTGGAGCATCCACTATCAACGAACCAAGTTGAAAGATGCTCCCCCTCAATCATAACCTACAGAATTCGAAAAATGGAAGATTTAGGTACCCACACCTTGGGACCTAAAGTATCTACTAAACAAGACTTAGGCACCCATGCCTTGACAACTTTCTTTTAAGCCCTAGGTGTCTTAGATTGTCTCATATCAGTTCTAGACATCAAAGACACAAATGATGGTTCTTTAGATCGGTAACCAATACCGGCCCTATTGTAGACCGCCCTTTGGGCATTCAAAATCATATCTAGGGTCTTAGAGCTTGTTGATAACTTCTCAAGAATATTATTGAGTCTCTTAACTTCGCTCTTTAATGATTTATTTTCATCCTCTAACAATTCAAAATGTAAATCATCTACCTCCTCATCCCTAGAGGATTTCAAATGTTCAATCTCAATTTTCAAAGATTTAATCTCATCCTCTAACATTTCAACATGCAAGTCATCTATGTTCTCATCCCTAGATGACTTCAATTGCTCAATTTCTAATTGCAATGATTTAACCCTATTTTTTGATTTTTTTCAACATATTAGTTAAGCATGCAATTGCTCTATAACATTTTTCAAGTTCGGGAGAGGTTACCTCTTCATCATCCGAAGATGATGAAGCCACGTTTGAGGAGTCAAAGGATTCATCACTGCTTTCTTCTCCAAGAGCCATGAGTGTCACGTGCCGTGTACTCTTCTCCTCCTTCTCTTCATCGGATGAACTTGAGGAGGATTCCCAAGTGGCCTTCAAGGCCTTCTTCTTTTTCTTGGATTTTTCTTCCTTCTTCTTGGATCTCTCCTCCTTCTTCTTTAGCTTTGGGCATTCACTCTTGAAATGTCCTTTCCTGCCACACTCATAACAAGAAGCATTAGACTTATCAACTTTAGCTTCACTAGGGTTACCTTTACCCTTGAAGCGTCGACCCCTTCTCATCATCCTTCTCACAAAATTTGCCATCTCGGAGGAAGAAGACCCGCTGTCATCTTCCTCGGAATCGGACTCGGATTCGGAAGAGGATGAAGATGAAGAGACTTCCTTCTCCTTCTTCTTCTCCTTCTTCTTCTTGTTGGATCTTTCCCCTGCAACTAAAGCAATCCTCTTCTCCTTGGGGCCTTTGTTAGCCATTTCATGCAATTCCATTTCACAAAATAAATCATCTAACTTGACAATTGATAAATCCTTGGAAACATTGTAGGCATCCACCATGGATGACCACAAAGCATTCCTCGAAAATGCTTTTAACACATACCTCACAAGGTCGCGGTTCTCGACCTTTTCATAAATAGAATGAAGACCATTGAGGACCTCCTTGAACCGGCTATGGAGTTCACTTACGGTTTCATTCTCCTTCATGGAGAGATTTTGGAGTTGATTGAGGAACAAGTCCCTCTTGGCGATTCTTGAATCTCGACTGCCCTCATGGAGTTCTATGAGCTTGTTCCACAAGTCTTTTGCACTTGTGAATGGACCAACCTTGATGAGTTGGTCTTTGTTCATGCCGCATTGTAGGGTCACCACCGCCTACGCATCGGCTTCACTCTTTCGGGTTTGTTCAGCCGACCAATGCCATGATTCGAGTTCCTTGCCTTCATCATCCTTTGGAGGGGTAAAGCCCTCCTTCACCGCGAATCAAGTGTTGATGTCCATCTTTAGATGATACTCCATCTTCGATCTCCAATATTGGAAATCTGCGCCATCGAAGAAGGGTGGATGGGTGGTGGAAAATCCTTCTCTCAAAGCCATTGATGATAGCTCTCGGTTGTTAATCCGCTAGTATAGAGCCTCAAGCTCTGATACCACTTGTTGGAACTCGGATGGCTAGAGAGGGGGGGTGAATATAGCCAGACACTTGAAGTTTTGGGCTTATCGAATTTTCTGCAACTCAAAGGTCAGTAGCACAGTGGAAGCACAAGAAAACAGAGTATGCAGAAAACTAAAACTAAGTTAATCACAAGAACAAAAATGCTAACAAGAGGATTTACAAGGTTCGAGGATAACTTGCCCCTACTCCTTGGCGTGCCCGTAAGGTGGCGATCCCTTGATCGTCGGCAGATCAAGCCCCGATGAACACCGGATAAAATGCAACCTCCTTCTCGGTGGAGTAACCTCTCCACAGCGTTTCAACAAAGATAGAGTTTTAAGCACAATGAAACACAAGAAAGATCTTACTTAGCACTTAGGACAGGCAAGAACACAAGCAGAACTTCTCCCGAGCTCCACCCAGCGACGATCTCACGCAAGAACACCCTTCTTCGTGTCTTCTCGTTGATGGACTCACCAAGCCTCTTGTTTCTTCCTCCATGTGCTCAAGTAAGGGATGGTTGCTTCAAATATTGCAGTTGCTTGCTCAAGATGATGGAACAACAGATCGCACAAGCAAAGTGTGGAGAAAACAATTGTAACGCCTGCTTTTTTTTTCATAAAGCGGTGTTACGCTAACATACTTAGGGGCATGTGAACATCGTAAGGCAGCGGAATACTTAAATCTTACACATACATGCACCTAACTATCCTTCCTAACATGGTGACAGGGAACTTAGCATAATAACATCATACTTAACATCATATCATAAAGTCACATAAGTCATTCATTAAGCACATAAGTAGCAAACGTGAAGTTTTTGCAAAAGACTTGTAAATATATCTCTTTCTTGGCCAAGTCACTACCACACACATACTCTTATCCCTTCTGCTGCTTCCCCTATTGTCCTCTTGCTTGATCTGCGGTATAAGGAAATAAGACTATAAGCACATAGGCTTAGTAAGACTCTTTCCTACTCACTAAAACCATTCATCACTTAAACATAAGCACACAAAACATTAACATAACTTGGTACTTGGCATGAATCATAAGCATAAGACATCAACCATCCTTAACATGGCATGATACATGACATACATATAAACATAAAACGTATTTAACATGGCATGATACATGGCATACATATAAACATAAAACATATTTAACATAGCATGATACATAACTTAAGCCATAGGCATATTCTTAACATAAACTTAAGCATAAAACATTTACTATCATGCATCATTCTTAACATAAGACATGACGTAAAACATATTCTATCATGGCATGATACATAACATGAATGAATGCATGAGTCGAATGCATATACATAAGGATGCTTACTTTTAAAATCATACTTTTAAATACTTAAACATAATCATAACATCATTGGGGTCCCCGGCTTGTACCACATACATACATCATAAGCGCGCATCCCTAAGTAAATACGAGGTAGCGAGCCCCGACCTACTAGGGTAAGGACAGCATAGTCGGTAGTCCCAGAACCGGGGCGTTCTTAAGGTGCCCATCCCTATTGCACAGCTTCGGTAGTGCCAGAACCATGGACAGCATAGTCGGTAGTCCAAAACCGGGGCGTTCTTAAGGTGCCCATCCCACCCATACTTCGGTCTGGTACAAGCCCATTCATAAAGTAAAATAACTTCACATGTTTCATTATTCATGGGGCATTCATAGCATATTTAGGCATAGCATAACCTTGTTACATGAAGCATGACATAAATCATACTTGACCTTTTATCGTTCATACTTAATGCATAGCATCATGATGCCCTAAGGCATAAGCATTATCTTCATTCATAAACATGGAATGCTTACATAAACATCATTCTTGTTCATAGTGCTTGCATGATCATAGTACATAAGGTAAGCATTGCATTGTATTCATAGAATATGACATGTTTACATAGACCATCATCCTAATTCATAGAGCTTGCATGATCATGATACATAAGGTATACATAAGGTAAGCATTGCATTATATTCATAAAACATGACATATTTACATAGACCATTCTCCTAATTCATCTAACTTGCATGATCATGATACATAAGATAAGCATTGCATCACATACATAAGTATAGTATCTATCACAAGCATGCATGGGTAGAACTTCTATGAACATACTACTCACTATCTAGGAGCATGGCATAGCACACCAGATATTCATAAATAAACCCTATTAAGCATGGCATCAAACATAACATACCAACATGAAACATAACACTTAAGGTTAGGGTCATAGGTAACATCATTTTCTACCACATGCTTGATCCTATATTTGTACATCATAATAAGCCATAAACCATCATTCTTGAAACCTTCACTCCACCTAAACCCTAATCAATTAGCGTGGCCGAAACATGTAAGGAAGGGTTCAATCATTCAAATGACATGTAAGGTAACATAAGGTAAGGAAAAGACCATACATTACTTATAAGGCCATAGGAAGCTATTAGGGCTCATGCTTAGGGTTAACCCTAACTTCTAGCCCTTCTTCTTGGGGTTGGCCGAAACATACAAGGGCCATGGGTTCATGGAAAATTTCATAAAATTTCTAATTAATCATCCAACACCATTCCTACCCTACCGTAGGAGACTTTGGAACCCTTACTTGAAGTAAGCCCTAACTTTTTGCCCTATTATCCATCTTGGCCAAAACTTGTAGGGTCTCTAGGCCATGTGAAAATTCACATAAAACATCCTCAATCTTCCTTGTATCATGAGGGTATACAAGACATACACTTGAAGGGTTAGATCCAACCCTAACAATGGGATCATGGTGGTGGCCGAAAACCCTAAGGGTACTAGGGTACTCCAAAAATTCCCCAAATTATATTTTAACCTATATTCATCATGAGAAAACATTAGAAAGCATGAGTGAAATTTTTAACATCATCTTGGACCCAAAAACCATGGTGGCCGAAAGTCCTAGGGGTCCAAATCATGATTTTCTCAACATCAAACTCAAACCAAACTTCTTATTATGATAAATATCAAAAAGAACTATTATACCACAGGTGAGGGAGTCTTACCTTAGATTATCTTGATTTTAGATCTTAGATTTGGGAGAAGGATGAAGACCTTGTTGCTTTCTAGCCACCTCTAGCCCTTGTAACCTTGAACAAGAACCTTGGGTCTTGAAGATGGAGCCTTCTTGTGAAACTTTTCCAAAGGGAATTGGGGCTTGTGGGTTTCGGCTAGGAGTGGGAGGAAGAAGGAGAGAAGGCTTGGTGGATGAGGAGAAGAGAAATCTTAATTGGTAAGTTACTACTCCTCTCCTTTATTCACCATGAAGTGGGCAAGTGAAGAGTCATAGTGTCTCTTCCCCTGTTGACTCTTCATTTCCCCTAAGCCTTAACCAAGATCCACTTCATTCTCTACTAGCACTCCCTTGCTAGGTGAATTGGTTAGTGCATGCATGGTTGTAGACTAGGTCTAAGGTTCAATCCTTGGTGCATGCACTTTATTTTTATTTTCTTTTTCCTTATTTTCGAAAATTCCCTAAAAGTCACCCATAATCATGCCAAAATTCCTAATTAAAAATCTTTTATATTTATATTAAATTCTACCTAATTAAAACCCTTTTTTGGAGCCTATATAAGGCCCAGTAGTACTTAGTTTCTCAATTTAAATGAGAAAATCATGGATTTCTAGGCTATGGTTCATACTAATATCTCTAGGTTCCTCGGAAAATTATCTAGACATGATCAATATTTTAATGAAAAGGGTCATCATTTAACTTTTAGTAACAATTGTTGTTACATAACTTTAAATGGCGTTCTTTATGGGACTGGAACTTTGTGCAATGGTATCTACACGTTAGATTTATCCGGTGACGTTTTCAATATCGATGTTAGCAACAAACGTGCTCGAGTAGATAATCGAATAGACTCCTACACGTGGCATTGTCGTCTTGGCCATGTAAGTAAGAAACGCATGACCAAATTACATCGATGTGGAATTTTGGAATCATTTGAACCCGGTTCATTTGATACATGCGAATCATGCTTAAAAGGCAAGATGACCAAATTACCCTTTTTCGAAAAAGGTAATCCAGTGGGAGAATTGCTTGGTCTAATACATACTGATGTATGTGGACCAATGTCAACTCTTGCACAAGGAGGCTATAGCTACTTCATCACCTTTATCGATGATCACTCACGATTCGGGTATGTGTTCTTGATGAAACACAAATCTGAAACTTTTGAGAAATTCAAAGAGTTCAGAAATGAAGTAGAGAAGCAGCTTGGCAAAAGTATTAAGATACTTCAATCCGATCGGGGTGGTGAATACTTAAGTCATGTAACGCACGCTTTTTTTTCCTTTTTTCATAAAGCGGCATTACGTTAACATACTTAGGGCATGCAGACATCATAATGCAGCGGAAACCTTTAACTTACACCTACATGCACTTACTACCATTCCTAACATCATAACATGGGAACTTGACATATTAACTTTATACTTAGCATCATATCATGTCATGCTTAGCATCATGTCATACTTAGCATCATGTCATAGAGTCGCATTCAAGAACAAAATAGTAAGGGTAAAGTTCTATCATAAGACGAGCAAACTTATTGTTTCTTGGCTAAGTCACTATCACACACATGCTCTAATGCCCTCCTGCTGCTTCCTTACTGTCCCCTTGCATGATCTGCGGTATAAGAAAATAAGACTATAAGCACACAGGCTTAGTAAGACTCTTTCCTACTCACTAAAACCATTCATCACTTAATCATGAGCACATGAAACATTAACATACTTACTGCTTTACTTAGAACATAAGTCTTTATGATCACTTAGCATACATTCGACATGGCATGAACATAACTTAATCACATTCGTAGCATAGCATAAACATGAACATAAAAACATTCATGGCATGGCATAATACTTGGCATAGACATAAACATAATAAACATAACCTCATAAACATTCTTAGCATGAACCTAATTAAAATCATGGCATCCTAACTTAGTATAAGCATAATTAAATCATGGCTTCATAAATTAGCATGGTCATAAACAAAATCATGGCATCCTAACTTAGCATAACATAATTAAATCATGGCATCATAAATTAGCATGAACATAAATAAAATCATGGCACCCTAACCTAGCATAAACATAATTAAATCATGGCATCCTAAACTAGCATGAACATAAATAGAATCATGGCATCCTAAACTAGCATGAACATAAATAAAATCATGGCATCCTAAACTAGCATGAACATAAATAAAATCATGGCATCCTAACCTAGCATGAACATAAATAAATCACGGCATCATAAATTAGCATGAACATAAATAAAATAATGGCATCATAAATTAGCATAAACATAAATAAAATCATGTGCATAAACATACCTTGCATAAACTTACTTTGCATACTATTCTTATCATAGATATAATGCATAACATGGATGCATGCATGTGGCAATTGTGCATATATATATAAGGATGCTTAATCTTTAAAACATGTTTTTAAATACTTTAACATAATCATAACATTCATTGGGCCCTGGCTTGTACCACATTCATACATCATATGCGGGCATCCCTAAGTAAATACGAGGTAGCTAATCTCGACCTACTAGGGTAAGGACAGCTTCATCGGTAGTCCCGAACCGTGGACAGCTTCATTGGTAGTCCAGAACCATGGACCTTACTTAGGTCCGGTACAAGCCCATAAAATAAAATAAAATGTTTTCACATGCTTTTTCATTCATAATCATTCATAGCATATTCATTCATTCATCATACTTAATATCAACATTATGCCTTGAAGGCAAACTTTAACTTCATTCTTCATTTTCATTCCATATCATCATTAAACCTCAAAGGCATGAACTTTAACTTCATTCATCATTTTCATTCTTAACATGGCATATGTACACATCATTCCTAAAGCATGGTATACATACAAATTATTCATAAATCATGGCCTACCTACATCTCCTTCATAAAACATGGCATACCTACATATCATTTATAAGACATGGCATACATACATATCATTCATAAAACATGGCATACATACATATCATTCATAAAACATGGCACATGTCCAAACATTTATGACCTAACATATAATTCATGACATATAAACTAAGGGTTTGGTTAACATAGAAATTCTTCCACCTCACTTAAACATACATCTTAGTAACCGATACCCAAGCATCTTTGTAGGTTTAACCCAACCCTAGCCCTAGGTTAGGTCCTTGGCCGAAAGCCCCAAGGAACCCTAGGTTCATGAAACTTCACATAACTTCCCAAACAACATCTCATACATACATACTAGGCCATAGAAAACATTTGATTCCATACTTAAGGCCAACCCTCATCCTTTAACCCTAGTCTTGCTCTTGGCCGAAACTTTAAGGCCATGGGGGCATGGAAAAATTCCATTAAAACCCCAAATCAATTGTTAAACACCAACCATACCTTACCATAGGGCCATTGGGGCCCTTACTTGAAATAAGTCCTAACTTTCCACCCTATTAGGGTACTTGGCCGAAACCCATAAGGTCTCTAGGCCATGTGAAACATTCACATAAACACCCTCCATCTCCCTTATATCATGATAATACATAAAACACATACTTGAGGTTTTAGACCCAACCCTACCCATGGGTTTTTGATGTTGGCCGAAACCCTAGGGTATCCTAGGGTACCCAAAAAATTCTCAAAAATTATATTTAATCTCTAAACATCATGAGAGAACATTAAACAACATTATGAAGATTTTTAGCATCATCATTGACCCTAAAATTCTAGTGGCCGAAACCCATAGGACTAGGATTCTTGGTTTTTGTTTCTTTTAACATCAAATCCCAAAAATCAACCAATATATCATGCTAAAAACATAGGGAACTATTATACCACAGGTGAGGGAGTCTTACCTTGGTTGATCTTGATTTTTAAACCTTAAAAGAGAAGGAAATTGTAAATCCTTTGGACACTTGAACCCCCTTGTCCTTGTATCCTTGGAAAACCCTTAGATCTTGGAGATGAGACCTTCTTGTGGAGCTTTTCCAAGGGAGAACCTCTCCTTGAGGTTTCGGCTAGGATGAGGAAGGAGGAGGGGAGAAAGTGCAATTGATGGAAGGGAGAAGGTAACTCCCAAACCTCCCTCTTTATAACCCATTAAGGAGGTAAATGAAGAGTCTCTCCATGACCCTTCATCTTCTTCTAAGCCTTAACCAATATCCACTTCATTCCCTCATAACATTCCCTTGCTAGGTGAGTTGGTTAGAGCATGCATGGTTGTACAAGAGGTCCAAGATTCAATATTTGGTCCATGTACCTTATTTTTATTTTATTTTTCTTTTTATTTCCCTAAAATTCCGAAAATCCTCTAAAAATTCCCCCATAATTATGTTAATATTTCCCATTAAAATCCCTTTATATTTATATTAATTTTCACCTAAAATTCACCAATAATTTTGGTACTAAAAAGCCCATATAAGGCCCATTAGTGCCCTTTTTCCCAATTTAAATGAGAAAACATGGATTTTCTAGGCCAAAGTTCGCATTAATATTCCTAGGTTCCTCAGAAAATTATCTAGACATGCTTAATATTTTAAGGAAATATTAAGAGAATTTTTCGAGTCGTTACAAGTCAAGAGTTTCAAGATTATCTGAGAGACAATGGGATATTGTCCCAATGGACTCCGCCGTATACACCACAGCATAATGGTGTATCTGAGAGGCGCAACCGAACCTTGATGGACATGGTTAGGTCTATGATGAATCATGCAACTCTTCTAAAATCCTTTTGGGGCTATGCACTTAAGACAGCTGTTTACTTGCTAAACAGAGTCCCGACCAAGGTAGTCTCTACTACTCCATATGAGACATGGAATAGTAAGAAACCTCACTTAACTCACCTTAAGATATGGGGTTGTCCTGCTTATGTGAAGCGGACTGTATCAGACAAATTGGATGCTAAGTCTGATAAATGTCTATTTATTGGATACCCTAAGGAAACAAAGGGTTACCAATTCTATCATCCCTTGGAACAAAAGGTGTTTGCTTCAAGGCATGCTGTATTTCTGGAAAAAGAATTTCTTTTACAAGAAAACAGTGGGAGTGGCATTGAACTTGATGAAGTTCAAGAAACTCCAATAGGCATTACAGAGACACCTAGTCTAGACCCACAACCAATGACTCATAATGATGAGCTATCAGTTGAACCTAAAACAACACCACCTCTTCGTAGGTCTGATAGGACACGCAATATTCCAGAGAGATACGGATTTCTCATAAGTGAATCGAACGACGTGTTACTCATAAGCGATGACGAACCTATCAGTTATGAAGATGTTCTGAAAAGTTCGGAAAGGGACAAATAGCTTGAAGCCATGAAGTCGGAAATGGATTCCATGTACGAAAATCAAGTATGGGACTTGGTTAACCCACCTGAAGGGATTAAGCCCATAGGGTGCAAGTGGGTTTTCAAGAAGAAAACTGACATGGAAGGTAATGTTGTTACCTTTAAGGCTAGACTAGTGGCAAAAGGATATCGTCAGAAATAAGGAATTGATTATGACGAAACCTATTCGCCAGTAGCTATGCTTAAATCCATTCGGATGCTCCTGGCCATGGCAGCTCATTATGATTATGAGATATGGCAAATGGATGTGAAAACAGCTTTCCTTAATGGAAACCTGCTTGAGGATGTATACATGATATAACCTGAAGGTTTCACATCGGTTGATAAAACCAAAATATGCAAGCTTCGACGATCCATATATGGACTGAAGCAAGCATCAAGGAGCTGGAACATCCGTTTTGATGAGACAATCAAAGAGTTTGATTTCTCACAAAATCCTGACGAACCTTGTGTGTACAAGAAGGTTAGTGGGAGTGCAGTCGTATTCCTAGAGCTATATGTTGATGGCATATTAATTATAGGAAACGATATATCAGTCTTACAGACAGTTAAAATTTGGTTGTCCAAAACTTTCTCCATGAAAGACCTGGGAGAAGCAACCTATATCCTTGGGATCAGAATCTATAGAGATAGATCAAAACGGTTGCTTGGTCTTTCGCAGTCTACATATATAAACCGAGTGCTAAAAAGGTTTAGCATGTCGGAATCCAAGAAAGGTTACCTTCCCATCAGGCATGGGATCAACCTTTCAAAGTCTATGTGTCCGCGCACAGAAGACGAGAGGATTTGCATGAATAAGATTCCTTATGCATCCGCGATAAGATATATCATGTATGTTATGTTATGTACTAGGCCCGATGTATCATATGCTCTGAGAGTCACAAGCAGATACCAGTCTGATGTAGGAATGGATCATTGGGCGGCTGTCAAGACAATCCTCAAGTACTTAAGAAGAACTAAGGATGTGTTCTTAATATATGGAGAAGGAGATATGGTAATACGTGGGTATAAAGATGTCAGTTTCTAGACAGATAAGGATGACTCCAAATCTCAGTCTGGATACGTATTTACTTTGAATGGAGGCACAATAAGTTGGAAGAGTTCCAAACAAGACACCGTAGCGGATTCTACCACGGAAGCAGTCTGGATCAAGAAGTTCGTCTCAAAACTTGGAGTGGTTCCAACCATTGATGAAGCAATATCGGTTTATTGCAACAACAATGGAGCTATTGCACAAGCAAAGGAACCAAGGTCTCATCAATGATCCAAACATGTGCTTCGCCGCTATCATCTGATCAAAGAGATTATAAGTAGGAATGATATACAAATTGAGAAAATTCCCACTGAAAGGAATTTAGCGGATCCTTTAACTAAGGCCTTGTCTCAAAGCACGTTTGAGGGTCATGTTAGAGCCTGTGGTATTGGATACCGTAGCGATTGGCATTAGGCCAAGTGAGAGTTTGTTAGTAATATGAGAGAAGTGTCCTAAGGCAATCGCCTTATGATTGTAATCATTTACTTTAATAAATGAATATTCACTATTTGAGTATACATGTTCATGTATTTGATTGAGATCTTAAACTTATTTACTGAATGTCCGCAATACAATTCACAGCATGAGAGAATTTGTGATGAATTCACAACTAGTGATTATCTCTACATGTGCAATTGTGAAGTATTGAAATTGTCCCTAGTCGATGAATTGATAAATAAGGACACTATCAATTCTGTTGAGACTAGCATGGGTTATTCTCTAATCAGCTGATTCTCACTGGCTGGTGACATTGGGATGTCCGGAGATAAACATGAATGCTAGTTAAGGGAACTAGTTCATTAGCGTGACTGACTATAAAACTTCACATGGTAGTCTACATATAGACATGTCAGTGAAGTTCTTACTGCAGCTTAAGTGCGATGTTCCTTTGACTTGCGGTATTCAAGTCATCTTGGTCATGGAGACTTATACTTTAACATCTTAAGCAAGCATCTCCAAGGAGGTGTGGACCCAGGATGGTTGGGTATAAGCCGAAGTGCCCGAAGATGTTTGAACAGCCTACAAAGGATTCACCACTCCTTGCGAGGGGATGTATACCCAAGGCCTATCGTCGGATTGTTACTCAAAGCCTCTGGCTAGAGCATGACATGTTCAGAGTATGAGTCTCTGAAATACATGAGAGTAATTAGAATCCATTGGACGAGAAAGACATTACTTGGGCTAGGTGTGACGTAGTCAGCCTAGTGGGGACTGACACATATAGACCATGTCCTGAACCAAGTGGGTATAAGATGGTGAAGGGAATGAGGCACAATTCATTAGAGCTGCTGAAGGGTTTCAGAATAATTTCTGAGGTCAACTGTTGATCTTTCGATTAATTTGGGATCATGATGTACTACTAGGTGCCACTCATGATTGTTCTATAATTGATGAATTATAGACGGCCAACATAAATCGAAAGCCTATTTAGTCACACGCACTACGAGTAATCCGAGGGATTTAAAACGAGTTGAAAATTGGATTTTTCGATCAAGAGAGATAAGTCGAATCTAAATTTATCAGAGACGCATCGGAAGCATAAAATGGCTAAGTCTTTTGAAGACTTATTGGACAAATTAAATGAGTTTAATTCGTACGGTTACGGCATTGGTTTGGCCGGCCAAAGAGGGTCCTTTGGTTTGGTCGGCCACAATAAGAGGGAGAACCAAATTGTTTGATTCAAATTATAAAATAAACCGCGCGTGGTTTGTTTTATAAAATTATGGATAAAGAAATTTATATAAAGAAATTTATATAAAGAGATTTATTTTCATGGAAATTAAAATAAACCTTGGATTGGTTTATTTTATTTTATAAAATCAATAATGGATTGATTTACCATGATAAAAAATTTATAAAAATTTATTCTTTTTATGGAAATTAAAATGAACCATGGATTGGTTTATTTTATTTTATAAAATCAATTATGAATTGATTTTTCCATGATAAGAAAAATTTATAAGTTAAATTTCTTGTAAAATTTATTCCATAATAAAAGGGGAGACATGGTTGTTTTTATTATAAATTAAGTTATAATAAAAATTTGGCATAACGGAATAATTCATAAGAAATTTATAAGATAAATTTCTTGTAAAATTTATTCCATAATAAAAGGGGAGACATGGTTGTTTTTATTATAAATTAAGTTATAATAAAAACTTGGCATAACGGAATAATTCATAGAAAAATTTATAAGATAAATTTCTTATGAAAAATTTATTCCGTTAAAAAGGAGACTTGGCGATAAAGAGGCTACTATATAAAGATGCAAAGGCAAGGCTTGGAAATCAATTCAAGAGATCAAGGATTCTTGCCAAGCCTCTCTTCCTCTCCTTTTCTCCCTCTCTCTCTAGGGTCGGCTACCCTCTCCCTCTCCTAGGGTCGGCTGCCCTCCCTTCCCTTGCCGTGAGCCACCACCAAGAAGAGGCCGAAGAAGAAGAAGAAGCGGGGCGCGACTCCTTCCTTCCTCCCGGAATCTTGATTCCGTTTTTCTTTTGGTGGTTAGTTTTCCATCTCTCTCTCTTGATATTCTTGTCGTACCTTTGGAGAATCTAGTAGTTCTTGTCGGCACGAAACTCGTGGCTTTGCGAAGTCATCCCGATGAGAACTCGGCGTGGACGCGAATAAAGGCGAAGCTTCCAAGGGACGCTACGGTTGGATCTCGTCCCTTACTTCGAGTTACGCGAGGTATTGAGTAAATTAGTTTACTTTCTCCAAAATTTTAATTTATGATGATGTCCACACATCATAAGGTTGCATGCTAGATACGTGGTTAAAATAATTTGAGGAATTATTTATGCTAATTCTTCCGCTGCACGTAATTATTTTTTTAATTACGAACCCGTATCCATGTCAACATGCACCCGGTCCCAACAAACATACTTAGGGGCATGTGAACATCGTAAGGCAGCGGAATACTTAAATCTTACACATGCATGCACCTAACTATCCGTCCTAACATGGTGACAGGGAACTTAGCATAATAACATCATACTTAACATCAAAGCATACTTAACATCATATCATAAAGTCACATTAATCATTCATTAAGCACATAAGTAGCAAACGTGAAGTTTTAGCAAAAGACTTGTAAATATATCTCTTTCTTGGCCAAGTCACTACCACACACATACTCTTGTCCCTCCTGTTGCTTCCCCTATTGTCCTCTTGCTTGATATGCGGTATAAGGAAATAAGACTATAAGCACATAGGCTTAGTAAGACTCTTTCCTACTCACTAAAACCATTCGTCACTTAAACATAAGCACACAAAACATTAACATAACTTGGTACTTGGCATGAATCATAAGCATAAGACATCAACCATCCTTAACATGGCATGATACATGGCATACATATAAACATAAAACGTATTTAACATGGCATGATACATGGCATACATATAAACATAAAACATATTTAACATAGCATGATACATAACTTAAGCCATAGGCATATTCTTAACATAAACTTAAGCATAAAACATTTACTATCATGCATCATTCTTAACATAAGACATGACGTAAAACATATTCTATCATGGCATGATGCATAACATGAATGAATGCATGAGTCGAATGCATATACATAAGGATGCTTACTTTTAAAATCATACTTTTAAATACTTAAACATAATCATAACATCATTGGGGTCCCCGGCTTATACCACATACATACATCATAAGCGTGCATCCCTAAGTAAATACGAGGTAGCGAGCCCCGACCTACTAGGGTAAGGACAGCATAGTCGGTAGTCCCAGAACCGGGGCGTTCTTAAGGTGTCCATCCCTGTTGCACAGCTTCGGTAGTGCCAGAACGTGGACAGCATAGTCGGTAATCCAAAATCGGGGCGATCTTAAGGTGCCCATCCCACCCATACTTCGGTCCGGTACAAGCCCATTCATAAAGTAAAATAACTTCACATGTTTCATTATTCATGGGACATTCATAGCATATTTAGGCATAGCATAACCTTGTTACATGAAGCATGACATAAATCATACTTGACCTTTCATCGTTCATACTTAATGCATAGCATCATGATGCCCTAAGGCATAAGCATTACCTTCATTCATAAACATGGCATGCTTACATAAACATCATTCTTGTTCATAGTGCTAGCATGATCATAGTACATAAGGTAAGCATTGCATTGTATTCATAGAATATGACATGTTTACATAGACCATCATCCTAATTCATAGAGCTTGCATGATCATGATACATAAGGTATACATAAGGTAAGCATTGCATTATATTCATAAAACATGACATATTTATATAGACCATTCTCCTAATTCATCTAACTTGCATGATCATGATACATAAGATAAGCATTGCATCACATACATAAGTATAGTATCTATCACAAGCATGCATGGGTAGAACTTCTATGAACATACTACTTACTATCTAGGAGCATGGCATAGCACACCAGACATTCATAAATAAACCCTATTAAGCATGGCATCAAACATAACATACCAACATGAAACATAACACTTAAGGTTAGGGTCATAGGTAACATCATTTTCTACCACATGCTTGATCCTATATTTGTACATCATAATAAGCCATAAACCATCATTCTTGAAACCTTCACTCCACCTAAACCCTAATCAATTAGCGTGGCCGAAACATGTAAGGAAGGGTTCAATCATTCAAATGACATGTAAGGTAACATAAGGTAAGGAAATTAAAGACCATACATTACTTATAAGGCCATAGGAAGCTATTAGGGCTCATGCTTAGGGTTAACCCTAACTTCTAGCCCTTCTTCTTGGGGTTGGCCGAAACATACAAGCGCCATGGGTTCATGGAAAATTTCATAAAATTTCTAATTAATCATCCAACACCATTCCTACCCTACCGTAGGAGACTTTGGAACCCTTACTTGAAGTAAGCCCTAACTTTTTGGCCTATTATCCATCTTGGCCGAAACTTGTAGCGTCTCTAGGCCATGTGAAAATTCACATAAAACATCCTCAACCTTCCTTGTATCATGAGGGTATACAAGACATACACTTGAAGGGTTAGATCCAACCCTAACAATGGGATCATGGTGGTGGCCGAAAACCCTAAGGGTACTAGGGTACTCCAAAAATTCCCCAAATCATATTTTAACCTATATTCATCATGAGAAAACATTAGAAAGCATGAGTGAAATTTTTAACATCATCTTGGACCCAAAAACCATGGTGGCCGAAAGTCCTAGGGGTCCAAATCATGATTTTCTCAACATCAAACCCAAACCAAACTTCATATTATGATAAATATCAAAAAGAACTATTATACCACAGGTGAGGGAGTCTTACCTTAGATTATCTTGGTTTTAGACCTTAGATTTGGGAGAAGGATGAAGACCTTGTTGCTTTCTAGCCACCTCTAGCCCTTGTAACCTTGAACAAGAACCTTGGGTCTTGAAGATGGAGCCTTCTTGTGAAACTTTTCCAAAGGGAATTGGGGCTTGTGGGTTTCGGCTAGGAGAGGGAGGAAGAAGGAGAGAAGGCTTGGTGGATGAGGAGAAGAGAAATCTTAATTGGTAAGTTACTACTCCTCTCCTTTATTCACCATGAAGTGGGCAAGTGAAGAGTCATAGTGTCTCTTCCCTTGTTGACTCTTCATTTCCCCTAAGCCTTAACCAAGATCCACTTCATTCTCTACTAGCACTCCCTTGCTAGGTGAATTAGTTAGTGCATGCATGGTTGTAGACTAGGTCCAAGGTTCAATCCTTGGTGCATGCACTTTATTTTTATTTTCTTTTTCCTTATTTTTGAAAATTCCCTAAAACTCACCCATAATCATGCCAAAATTCCTAATTAAAATTCTTTTATATTTATATTAAATTCTACCTAATTAAAACCCTTTTTTGGAGCCCGTATAAGGCCCATTAGTACTTAGTTTCTCAATTTAAATGAGAAAATCATGGATTTCTAGGCTAAGGTTCGTACTAATATCTCTAGGTTCCTCGGAAAATTATCTAGACATGATCAATATTTTAAGGAAAATATGAGAAAATTTCCCGGGTCGTTACAACAATCGCGCAGCAAGAACTCAAGACAGAAGTCACTTCCCAGAACTCTCTTCTACTCTTCTCTGCTACGCTCCTTTTGTTTCTCCACTGAATGCCAGGTGACACCATCTCACTGCAGCCTCCATCTGCTCACCTGCCAACGCCAGCTACCACTGAGCTCTCCCTGGACTCCCTGAGCTTCCCTCTGTTAGTGATATGAGAGAAGTGTCCTAAGGCAATCGCCTTATGATTGTAAAACATTTATATTAATAAATGATAATTCACTATTTGAGTATACATGCTTGTGTATTTGATTGGGATCTTAAACTCATCTACTGAATGTCCGCAATACAACTCACAGCATAAGAGAATTTGTGATGAGATCACAACTAGTGATTATCTCTAAATGCGCAAATGTGAAGTATTGAAACTATCCCTAGTCGATGAATTGATAAAAACGGACACCATCAATTCTGTTGAGACTAGCATGGGTTATTCTCTAATCAGCTGATTCTCACTGGCTGGTGACATTGGGATGTCCGGAGATAAACATGGATGCTAGTTAAGGGAACTAGTTCATTGGAGTGACTAGCTGTAAGACTTCATATGGGAATCTACATGTAGATATGTCAATGAAGATCTTACTGCGGCTTAAGTGCGATGTTCCTTTGACTTGCGGTGTTCAAGTCATCTTGGTCATGGAGACTTATACTTTGACATCTTAAGCAAGCATCTCCAAGGAGGTGTGGACCCAGGATGATCGGGTATAAGCCGAAGTGCCCGAAGATGTTTGAACAGCCTACAAAGGATTCACCACTCCTTGCGAGGAGATGTATACCCAGGCCTATCGTCGGATTGTTACTCAAAGTCTCTGGCCAGAGCATATCATGTTTAGAGTGAGAGTCTCTAAAATACATGAGAGTAATTAGAAATCCAAAGGACGAGTAAGACATTACTTGGGCTAGGTGTGACGTAGTCAGCCTAGTGGGGACTGACACCATTGACCGTGTCCTGAACCAAGTGGGTATAAGGTGGTGAAGGGAATGGGGCACGATTCATTAGAGCTGCTGAAGGGTTTCAGAATAATTTCTTCTGAGGTCAAACCGTTGATCTTTCGATTAATTGGGGATCATGATGTACTACTAGGTGCCACTCATGATCGTTCTATAATTTGTTGATTATAGACGGCCAACATAAATCGAAAGCCTATTTAGTCACACGCACTACGAGTAATCCGAGGGATTTAAAACGTGTTGAAAATTAGATTTTCCGATCAAGAGAAATAAGTCGAATCTGAGTTAGTCAGAGGCGCAATGGAAGCTAAAAAAATGGCTAAGTCTTTTGAAGGCTTTTTGGGCGAATTAAATGAGTTTAATTCGCGGCGGTTCGGGTTGGTTTTGGCCGGCCAAAGAGGGTGTTAAACCCTCTTTGGTGGCCGGCCAAATAGAGGAGAATAAACCAATTTAATTGGTTTAATTAATTAAATAAATCTAGTACGATTTATTTTATAAATTATGGATAAATAAATTTGTATAAAGAAATTTATATAAATAAATTTGTAGAAATTTATTCTTTTTATGGAAGTTAAAATAATCCATGAATTGGGTTTATTTTAATTTTATAAAATCAATTATGAATTGATTTTTTCATAATAAGAAAGTTTATAAATTTCTTATAAAATTTATTCCATAATTTAAAGAGAAGAAGAATTAGTTTTTATTATAAATTAGTTTATAATAAAGACTTGGTTTAAACGGAATTAATTCATAAGAATTTATAGGATAAATTTCTTATGATAAATAATTAGTTTTATTATAAAGTTAGTTATAATAAAATTCATAAGAGAATTTATAGGATAAATCTCTTATGATAACTAATTTGTTTTATTATAAATTGTTTATAATAAGACTAGGCTTAAAAGGAATAAGCAATAAGAAAATTTATAAGATAAATTTCTTATAACTAATTCCGTTAATTCGGTTTAGAGGGAGACTTAGCAAAGGAGTTGCTACTATATAAAGGAACCAAAGGCTAGCCCTTAATTCCAATCAATACAATTAAGAGATTAATTATTCTCTCCCTCTCTCTCTCTCCTCCTCCTCTTCTCCTTCCCATTAGGGCCGGCGCCCTTCCTCTTGCTTAGGGCCGGCGCCTCCCTCTCACACCCTAGGGCCGGCGCATCCTAGGGTTGCCGTGAGCTATACGAAGAAGAAGAACCACAACAAGAAGAAGAAGAAGCGGATAGCGACTCCTCTCCTCTCGGAATTCGATTCCGTTACTTCTTGTTGGTTAGTTTTCCTAATTTTTCTCTTAACCTTCTAGTTGTGCCTTCCGAGAATCTAGTAGTTCTCGTCGGCACAAAACTCGTGACTTTGCGAAGTCATCCCGAAGAGAACTCGGCGTGGACGCGAATAGAGGCGAAGCTTCCAAGGGACGCTACGGTTGGATCTCGTCCCTTTCTTCGAGTTACGCAAGGTACAAAAGTAAATTAGTTTACTTTTTCGCAAACTTTTATTTCATGATTATGTCGATACACTATAAGGTTGCATGCTAGATACGAAGTTAAAATAATTTAGGAAATTATTTTATGCAAACTCTTCCGCTGCACGTAAAAATTTTAAATTTTACGAACTCGTATCCTTGTCGACATGCACCCGGTCCCAACACCCTCAACCAAGCTCCAGTCTACAGCTCCAGCCGTTGCAACCCGAGATGGCAAATGTACAAACCTGCTCCAAGGAAAGGCCTCCATTGACTCTCCTTGAGTGTTTGAATCCTTCCCTGTCACCTGCAGCTCAATCAGAGTATTAGCATAGCATATCAAGCAGGAAATCGAGTATCAAAGGTTAAGCGCAGAGAATCAGATACGTTCAGACGCGATCAGAGCGTCTGACAGTGCATTTTGAATTAAAGTGATCGGTCACCGGACCGATCCAGGGCTCGTGGGTCGGTCACCAGACCGATCAGGATAGCCACTATCCGATCAGTCTCAAGCCTGATCGGTCCACTTCTGAGTGAACAATAATCGCAGAAATCAGATCCTAGGTCATGGATCGGTCACCAGACCGTTCAGGAACTGATCAGCGGGGGAACTCAACTCACTGAGTGCTCCCTGATCGCTCACCAGACCGATCAGGAGCAAGGCAGTGAGTGAACTGCCTGGTCCCTGATCGGTCACCGGACCGATCAGAAGCTAAGCAGTGAGGCAACTGCCTGCTCCCTGATCGGTCACCAGACCGATCAGGAGCCGCACAGTAGGTTCCCAACCTCACTGTGTGCTCCCTGATCGGTCACCAGACCGATCAGTTATTGCTGGATCGATCACCGGACCGATCCACGAAGGAGCAGCGTGCCAACTTCCCTGATCGGTCACCAGACCGATCCAGGGACTCAAACCTAGCCCTCTAAGCTAGGGTTTCATCCAACCTAGCCCTCCAAGCTAGGACCTGACCCTCCAAGCCTGGATTTTTCACCTAACCCTCCAGTTGGGACTTTTCACCTAACCCTCCAAGTTAGGACTTTTCACCTAGCCCTCCAAGCTAAGACTTTTCACCCAACCTTCCGAGTTAGGACTTTTCCACACCTAGCCCTCCAAGCTAGGATTTTTCACCTAACCCTCCAGTTGGGACTTTTCACCTAACCCTCCAAGTTAGGACTTTTCACCTAGCCCTCCAAGCTAGGACTCTTCACCCAACCTTCCGAGTTAGGACTTTTCCACACCTAGCCCTCCAAGCTAGGATTTTTGACACCTAACCCTCCAAGTTAGGATTTTCCAACACCTAGCCCTCCAAGCTAGGATTTTTCATACCATGCCTAATCCTCGATCAGGATTTAATCATAATCATAATCATCAACCTAAACTAAAATCGATGTCAACACCAAAACAACAATCAGGGTCAGATTGCATCAACACACCGTTCTGTTTGGGCGTACTGAGTGCAGACAATTGGGATTGACTCCCAACCTCTGATAAGTAATTCCTAATCTCTCCCAAGAGCTACTCGCCACCACGATCCGATCGTAGTGTCTTGATACTTTTACCTCGATATTTCTCCACATCAGCCTTGAATTCTTTGAACTTATCAAAGCATTCAGACTTGCGGTGCATCAAATAAATGTATCCATACCTTGAATAATCATCTATAAATGTGACGAAGTACTCAAAGCCTCCTCTAGCCTGGATAGACATAGGACCACACAAATCAGAATGAACCAATTCTAACACATCTTTGGATCTATACCCCTTGGCCTTGAAAGGCCTCTTGTGTTGGTGCTTGGATGGCTAGAGAGGGGGGGTGAATGTAGTCAGACACTAAAATTGCTTTCTCTTTGAGATTTCTACAGTCAGGTTAGTAGCAGCGGAAGCAAAGCAAACAGAAAACAGAGATGCAGAAATCAAAGAACAAACCAAAACTCTAACACGAGGATATACAAGGTTCGGGGATAACTTGCCCCTACTCCTTGGCGTGCCTGTAAGGTGGGCGATCCCTTGATCGTCGGCAGATCAAGCCCCGGAAAATCCGGATAAATGAATCCTCCTTCTCGGTGGAGAAACCTCTCTACACAATGTCTCAACAGATATGTAGGACAGTAAGAACAATGAGACAATAGCAAACTTACAGAGCACAATGCGAAGGAGAAACGTCTACAAAGCAATACTCACAACCCAGCACAACCTCGGCAAGAGCCTTCACTCAGCTCTTCCTTGTCTGCTTGTTGATCGCCTTGCAACACTATCTAAACCTTCCAAGTGTTCAAGTCACAACAACAATAGAACTCTCAAGAGTGTACACAAGAGTCGCTTAAGCTTCAGAATCAGTGAGAGTTGTCGCAAGGGATCAAGTGTTCAAAGTTGTTGCTGAGGCTTCTTCGCTAGCCACTCATAAGCCTCTGCCCAAGACCCAGGTCACAGACGCTCCTCTGCAGCTCACCAGCTGCTCATCTGAAACAGCCCAGCTACTCTGACCTCTCCTGGACTCCCTGAGCTCTCCTCAACCAAGCCCCAGTCAGCCCCAGGTCAGCTTCCAGTCGTTGCCAGCAACGCCAGCGTCCATTGAAACCTGAGGAGGAGAAACAGCCAAACTTGATACATGGAAAGTCCCCATTTGACTCTCCTCCATTGTTTGAATCCTCCTGTATCACCTGCACACTTAACAGACACTTAGCGAATGAAATCAACGAGAATATGTAAGCAGCAGAGAAAACACAGAGCAAAGCAGACGTGATCAGAACTCTGACAGTGGATTTGAATTAAAGTTTACTGCTACAGATCGGTCACCGGACCGATCAGAGATGACCCTGATCGGTCACCGGACCGATCAGGGTAAGCCCAGACCAATCAGGCTCCAACCTGATTGGTCCACAGTGAGAAACCTGAGATCGCGGATTCTTGTGATCAGTCACCAGATCGATCACAGGTCGTGGATCGATCACCCGACCGATTCACCCCTTTGCTGAGGGTTTTCCAGCTTCACAAGCTAAACCCACTGATCGGTCACCTGACCGATCAGGGTGTGCCCTGATCGGTCTGGTGACCGATCAGGTCACTCTCTGACCGATCAGGATCCATCCTGATCGGTCATAATGAGGAACTCACGATATTTGATCGGTCAGCCTGACCGATCATGGTTCCTCACAGAAGGACTCTAAAATCCCTCTGATCGTTCACCAGAACGATCAGAAGCTCTCCCTGATCAGTCACCAGACCGATCAGGAGCCGAACATAGGCCAACCAATGTTTTTGTTCTCTCCCTGATCGGTGACCAGACCAATCAGACTTCTCTGGATCGGTCACCAAAACGATCCACAACAGGGAGTTCGTGCCAACTCCCTGATCGGTCACCAGACCGATCCAGCTTCGATCAATTCCACTCTAAGTCAAGAGAACGGGCTCCCTAGCCTTCTCTGACTCATTCTAGCCCCAGAGAACGAGCTCACGTGCCCTCTCCGACCAGTACACGCAATGCTCAGTCCCCTGGACCAAGACTTCGTGCCCAGCTTCACTCACTGGGACTTCGTTCAACCTAGCTTCCCAAGCTAGGACCTGGCTTCACTCACCGGGATTTCCATCACCTAGCTTCCCTAGCTAGGACCTGACTTCACTCATCAGGGTTTCAAGTCACCTGGCTTCACTCACCAGGACCCGGCTTCACTCACCGGGGTTTTCCAATCACCTGGCTCCACTCACCAGGACCCGGCTTTATCCACCGAGGTTTTCCAATCACCTGGCTTCACTTACCAGGATTTCAGTCACCCGGCCTCACTCACCGGGAGTCGTGCCCAGTCCCCGACCAGGACTTAAACCAAACTCATCTCATCAACCTAAACTAAAATCAGTGTCAACACCAAAACAACAATCAGGGTCAGACTGCATCAACATCTTGGTCATCTTACCTTCCTTGCAAGATTACGGGTTGGGAAGTCTTCCACCACCAATGAACCCAAGGGCTCATCGGCTATCAACCTTTGAATCCTACTAAGGTTAATATGACCAAGTCTTAGATGCCAAAGATATGTTTGGTTCATCTTCGAAGGTTCTTTTCTCTTAAGGATAGACATGAGTTATTTACTTCTATTAGCTTCGTGGGAGATTTTGGTTTAAGAGTGTACAAATTACCAATTAATTCACCTCAACAAATAATCTCTCTACTCCTTTTTATAACAACATGGTCATTAAAAGAAATAGAATACCCATTCTTTATTATTTTAGAAACCAAAACAAGGTTCTTTCTAAAACTAGGAACATAAATGCAACTTCTCAAAACCAAACATTTATTTGTCTCAAAAGATAAATAGACGTCTCCCACTGCAATAGCCTCCACCTCCGTAGCATTGCCCATGTAGACGGTAATCTCTCCATCAGCTACGCAACGGTATGAAAAATAATACTAGAATCAAATAAACATGCAACTAATCTATTCCATTCTATAAGTACTCGCCTATAATTTGAGTAACTCAAAGATCAAGCAAAGAAAAGTATTAACCATGATATCAAAGTCAAAGATAAGGTAAACCAATCCTACTCAGAAAAAAAAATATTCATGCATTTAAGTTTAATAATCTACAAGATACAAAGGAGAAGTACCCACTTTAAATGTAGAACGTGTCCAAGTAAATCTCATGTCCAAGTGCTCGTATCAACTTAGAGTCATGTATCAAGTGTTGAGGCAATCAGCCCAAGAATGATCGGGAAGATCATGGTTTTGATGTGTGTGTACCAATATGTTTAAGGTTAGAGAGTTGTGTTGTATTTGATATGTGTGATTAAGTTTGCAGGACTTGGAGAATCACATATGGAGAACATATTCGAGGGACGAGAGCTGAGGGAGAAGAGCTCCAAGGGCAAGCCGGGAAGTGGACTTCAAGGGCACACGTGAAGCGTGGCATAGAGGCAAGCCAAGGAAGGCTTGTGTGCGCATCCGAGGGATGATAGCCAGAGGAAGACGACTTCAAGGGGCAAGCCAAGGGAGCATACCTGAAGGCATACGTGAAGTAGAGTGTTTGGAGTGATTGTAAGTGAGTTGAGATGTCACGCCTCCAGAGGCACATGCTTACTCGAAAATCGGGCAGCATCTCCCCTATACGGCGGACAAGTTGGACCATATATACATACATCACCAAATAAAAGATGGCTCAGCCATCATAACTGTAATATAAAAACACAACCACGCAGTTTTATATCAACCAAAAGATAACGGGTGACTCAGCCACCTTAAACATAAAAAAAAACTAAATCCAAAGAGAACTCAAACGTCTCTGATATCGACAAACAAACTGATAACAAATAAGAGACGACCTTACCAAGTACTGAAAACAAAACAACTATACCCAATACGGAAAAGTAACTCAACTCTGGAGATTGGCAACTGGATCCTCTCCTGGCTCCAAGAAACGTAACTACCTGCTACCTGAAAAAAAAATGGGAGGTAGCGGTGGTGAGTCCGGGCAGACTCTGCGGGTATATGAGTAGACAATAAGCATGGCAAAATAAAGAATAACTAAGTAGAGAATCAATAGGGTACAGTCCATAGGAAATATAGAATCACCTAAACATGCATAACATATAAAAATGACATGGTATAAAATCTAAATAACAAGTAAGTGTATATAAAACAACACAACAATAATAAAACCAAGATATGCATGCATGTCAATCAAGTGCAACAACCATAGCTCATATAAATGCAACAATCACAGGAAAATGCATAAACGAAATACGTATGCACATGATGCAATAACATGTGTCACCCCTGACGCCAGTCAAGCCGCCAACACATCTCATCTGTGTGACCGAGTGGGTAGGGCTGTGACAACTGTACGCACTCCAACAACAAATACCACAGAAGGCGTGGTTGAGTGGACAGGATGCTGGGGAGCCTACACTCCAGACCCCTGATACATAGTGGGAGCTATCAACAGCTACAATATCCCTCGAAAAACAACAGTGAGGGTGTCATTGTTTGCCTACAACTGCAACATGTGTGGCATAACAGGATAGTTGCTCGGACTCTAACAACTACCACGACAACAAGTGGTTGAGTGAATTGAGCAACAAAATGACTAACGACGGCTTAACCATATGGAAGCCCAACAGTCGTTAGTATGCAACGTGCAGATATGGTGCATGCTACAAGATGCACGAACAACCGGAGAAACAACGATGCAACCAAAATCCAACAAGTAAACGATGCATCAATACATCCAACCGGAAATCGAAAACCAACAATTATGCAACTACACTACTAAGTAGGGTATTTCTAATATCAAATAAACCTATCTGTGTTTAATGGACTTCTAATTACTCGCGTACAAGTGGTACTTTATAGAACAGAAAACCAACATAGGACTGTACAGATACGAATTTGGAATACTCGAAGATCAACGAAGAATAAGTATCAACGGCGATGTTAAAATAACAAACAACAAGAAATAAGGTCACGCAACCTACTAGACATAGGATCGTTTGTGTTCGCTAGAGGGGGTGAATAGCGATTTTTGGATCTTTCTTGTACCTGCATTGTTAGTTGCACAGCGGAAATAATAATAAACTAAACAAACAACGCTAACAAATTGGTTTTACTTGGTATTCACCCCGGACAGGGGACTAATCCAAGAATCCGTCGGTGGATCACTCCCCGGACAACCTCCGGCTAGCCCTCGTCGCTTCTTATGGGTGGAGAAACCTCGCCACAACACCAAGCAGACCTCTGAGCACAAAGACTACTATCTTGCCTTTAACCAAGACAAGATTCGTCAAAAATCTCAGCCACCACGAAGTCCTCTTTAAATAGGACTCGGCCTAAAACCCTCGCCACCAGTCGACTGCCCCTAGGGCAGTCGACTGGTGCTACTGAAATTCGACCGTTGCACCCCCAACATTCGAATTCTCAACCGCCTACTAGTCGACTGCCCCCAGGGCAGTCGACTGGTCCCAGGGCTGAGACCTTTCTGTGAGTTCCATTAGTCGACTGCCACCAGGCCAGTCGACTGGTCTACTCACCCACCTAAGGTTACCCTTCCTGAGTACATTCCACTCCGCACTCAAACCCTAGGATTTCACGAGTACAATCACACTGCACTCGTACCCTCATGACTCGACTGACTCCTCCTCCGCAGCCTCGACTGTTGCCTTTGTGCCCTCTTCATTTTCGGCTCCCATCCCTCGGATGCACGCAAGCCTCCAGCTTGCCTCCATGCCATCCTTCACGCATGCCTCGAAGTACACGCCCATCAGCTCATCGTCCCTGCTCCATCAAGGTCCCTCGGGTGCACACAAGCCTCCACTTGTCTCCATGTCACCCTTCACCGTACCGAGGTCGTCCAGTCAAGTCCATATGTGTAACCTGTACAATCTACACACTCAACGTACACATATAAGAACACAAGGGTAAACCTAACTTAAACCCTTTGCCCAAATATCAAAACACTTGGTAACCCTGGACCACAGATTGCCTCAACAATCTCTCCTTTTTTGATGTTTGGCAATTCGTTTAAGTTAGGGAAAGCAAAACAGTAGTCAATAGCAAAAACAATGCATATGCAATGCAAAACTGGATCCTATCCCAAGGCATCCTACACCTAACCCTCCGAGTTAGGAATTTTCACACCTAGCCCTCCAAGCTAGGACTTTTCACACCTAATCCTCCAAGTTAGGAATTTTCACACCTAGCCCTCCAAGCTAGGACTTTTTACACCTAACCCTCCAAGTTAGGATTTTTCACACCTAGCCTTCCAAGCTAGGACCTTTCACACCTAACCTTCCAAGTTAGGAATTTCCAACAACGGGCTTTTTAAAGCTTCTCCAAAGCTCCCCCTACACTGGACTTACAAAGGCTTTTTAAGAACCTCTCCAAGGTTCCCCTTACGCCAAGAATAGAGCAATCATGCTCCCCCTTAATCTTAGCTCCCCCTAAACCTAGGGTTTCTAGCAAAGGTGTGTTTGGTTTCCCAACTTAAATCCAACGCTTCTCCCCCTTTGCCTAACATCAAAAAGAACCCAACAATATCCCAATTATTGGTTCTTTCAATCCCCAATGATTATAAACAATGTGTACTAGCCCCCCCCATACACTTGTTTTTCATTATTTGGACGCATACCCAGCTGCTGAAACTTAATTCAGCTATTACCAGTCGACTGCCCCCCAGGGCAGTCGACTGATACTCTAAAAATCAGAATTTCAACCTTTCTTACGATATTCAGAAATGCGCCAGAAATTTCACAAATCTCCAAAAATTTTCAAATTTTGTGGAGACATTTGTGGTACCCATACCTACTTGGGAAAAATACATTCCAAAATGTATCTATCATCATTCCCAAGTTTGACACAAAACCCAAAACTAGCAAAAAACTTCAATCAAGCCTTGACCTAAAGTCTTAGTTTGGGTTTCCTCTTGATGTCTTTGCCCATGCCACCCCACAATGCGTCCCTAGCATTGATTTACATGGCAATTACACACCAAAAATCAATTTTCATGCTATATGACCCCAATGTCATATTTCCATACATGAAACTCAAAAACACCGTGCCGAAACCTAAGAATTGAGACTCAAGTCCGTCTCCAATTCTTTCGGCACACTCCATGGTCCATCTAGACCTCTAGGAACAACCCTCCTAAGGTTCATTCACTATATATCCCAAAATTTTTCTTGTTATGAAAATTAAGGCAACCAAGGAGGCAACCTCCCCCTTAACCTATGTCTTCTCCCAATTTTCATTTACCTCGGTGAAGTTCTTCCCAATTTAACACCTTAATACCAAGTCAAGTTCTACCCAACTCAACTTCCAAGTTCTTCTCCCTTGGACACCTTTAAGGATTGCCCCCAAGCAACCTTATCCCTAGTGCCAAAAAGAACTCAACAAAGACCTAAAACAATCTGAAAGATTTGCAAGCACATTTGATAGGATATGCCCTATCCTAGAAAAATATGATTTCATGAAAACTACAAATGTGCTTGACTTTGTTTCAATTTTCTAATTTTCTTAAGGATGGACACTTTGTATCAATTTTGAACTCAATTCATGATTCCTTATGTTTGTCAACTCTAACCATGATTAATCTACACAAGGAATTGTCTTCAATTCTAATCTTAGAGTCCACATGTCCACTTTGAACATTCCTAGATCTACCCTCTTTTCTAGGCACATTCTTTCCCTTCTTGGGATTAATGTCATGGTCCTTAGATACAAGGGTCCTAGATTTACCATGATGAATGCTTTTCTTAGGGTGTTGATCTACCTTGTTACTCCTATTCCTATCATTGTATTTAAAACTAAAATTATGCACCATTAAGCATTTTTCATTAAAACTAGCATGCATGGATGGGTAATTAACATGATTTTTAAAATGCAAGGAAGAACTTGAAATTGAATTACTTTTTAACCAATGGTTAGGAATTACCTCCCTTACCCTTGAAGTTCGCCCTTAATGTGATCTTCTTCTTTTCCTTCTTTCCTCCTTCTCCCATCTTCTTAGATTCTCCATTTTCTTTAGCTCACCTTTTCTAGGGCACTTGGTGTGGTAGTGTCCTAGTTCTCCACATGTGAAGCATCGAATCTTCATTTTCCTCTC
Source organism: Boesenbergia rotunda (assembly GCA_024364735.1). NCBI lineage: Eukaryota > Viridiplantae > Streptophyta > Magnoliopsida > Zingiberales > Zingiberaceae > Boesenbergia > Boesenbergia rotunda. Next base: position 178,076 of record JAGFNQ010002316.1, on the reverse strand, counting down.
CTGGGCTTCTTCATTCCTACAATTCATGTTAGACTTAAATCGAATGGACCCGGGTTTAGAGAGTACCTCCTTTTTCTTACCTAGAGGGCACTTATCCTTGTAGTGCCCCTTTTCGTGGCAACCAAAGCATGTGATATGCTCTTTTGATTCGACTTTAGTGGAGGTAGAGGCTAGGTTGACTTCCTCTTCAACCGTGGATGATGTGGAGGCCTTCTCTTGTTCTTGTGTAGATGAGGGTCTCTCCTCCTCCTCAATCCTTTAGGTTGTGACCTCCTCCTCTTCTCTAGATGAGGTGGATGACCTCTCACTTCCTTCTTCCACTTCTTGAACCGATGAGTTGATTTCTTTGCGCTCTTGAATTTGTGTAGGATTTTCATGATATTCTTTGACTTTATTCCATAATTCATGTGCATCTCTATATTCACCTACATAACTCAAAATGCTATTAGGCAAGATATTTACCAAAATGCTAATTACCTTCTCGTTTGCTTTCGCTTGATCTTGTTGTTCTTGACTCCAATATCTAGGCCTAAGCCTCTTCCCGTGCTTATCCTTTGGAGTCTCATATGGCTCTTCAAGCGCGATTCGAAGTTCTCACTCCATTCCAAACCAAGTTTCAATCCTCGCCCTCCAAAAGTTGAAATCTTGATAATCGTAGGACGTGGAGTGTAGATGTCTTCCCCCAACTTATCTTCCATTGTCTTTCTTCCTCTAGCGTGTGCTCCCTCGGCGGTTAGTCCGATCAAGAGCGGTCCTTCGCTCTGATACCAATTGTAGGATCATTTGTGTCCGCTAGAGGGGGGTGAATAGCAATTTTCGGATCTTTCTTGTACCTGCGTTGTTAGTTGCACAGCGGAAACAATAATAAACAAAACAAACAATGCTAACAAATTGGTTTTACTTGGTATCCACCCCGGACGGGTGACTAATCCAAGAATCCGTCGGTGGATCACTCCCCGAACAACCTTCGGCTAGCCTTCGTCGCTCCTTGAGAGTGGATAAACCTCGCCACAACACCAAGCAGACCTCTGAGCACAAAGACTACTATCTTGCCTTTAACCAAGACAAGATTCGTCAAAAATCTCAGCCACCACGAAGTTCTCTTTAAATAGTACTCGGGCTAAAACCCTCACCACCAATCGACTGCCCCCAGGGCAGTCGACTGGTGCCACTGAAATTCGACCGTTGCACCCCAACGTTCGAATTCTCAGCCACCTACCAGTCGACTGCCCCCAGGCCAGTCGACTGGTCCCAGGGCTGAGACCTTTCTGTGAGTTCCATCAGTCGACTACTCCCAGGCCAATCGACTGGTCTACTCACCCACCTAAGGTTACCCTTCCTGAGTACATTCCACTCCGCACTCAAACCTTAGGATTACCCGAGTACAATCACACTGCACTCGTACCCTCACGACTCGACTGACTCCTCCTCCGCAGCCTCGACTGTTGCCTTCGCGCCCTCTTCATTTTCGACTCCCGTCCCTCGGATGCACGTAAGCCTCCAGCTTGCCTCCATGTCATCCTTCACGCATGCCTCGAAGTCTGCGCCCATCAGCTCGTCGTCCCTGCTCCATCAAGGTCCCTCGGGTGCACACAAGCCTCCAGCTTGTCTCCATGTCACCCTTCACCGTACCGAGGCCGTCTAGTCAAGTTCATATGTGTAACATGTACAACCTGCACACTCAACGTACACATATAAGAACACAAGGATAAACCTAACTTAAACCCTTTGCCCAAACATCAGAATACTTGGTCACCCCGGACCATAGATTGCCTTAACAATGCTTTAAGAAAAAATGAACTACTCGAGTACAAAGGAGAAGTACCCGTCTTTTATTGAAGAATTCTGTAAACGAGGACTTTTTCACGATCAACCAAACGAGTCCGATGTCAGGGTCCTATATCAAGGACTAATTTTTAGCTATATAACAAAAATATATGATATCAAGCTAAATGAACTACCTTAATCATCTAGGATTAATCTTAATCCTATAGGAATAATCCTAATCCTTGTAACCATTCAATTCATCGAAAACAAATGGTTAACTCCTAGTTAATTAAAACGTCGTGATTTGGATTAATTGCTTCCTAATTATATCAGGGCTAACTCTACTAATAATTATCATGAGACAAGGAAAAAGACCCCACTCAAATTATTATACTCTGCTACTGCCACATTACTAAATCAACTACACCTTCACACTATATTAACACTCACATAAGGATTAGCATACTATAAACTACTAACCCACTTCCTTTTTACCATACGACAGCACATAATAAACACAATTCAAAACCAAGAATTTCATTCCAGCAGGATGCAAACCAAACAACACTCACCTAAAACCAAAGTCAAAATCCCAATTCATAACCTTACCTAGAACCTACACCGGCGGTGAGGAGAAGAGGCAGCGTCGGCAGCGTGAGGTGCGGCGCCGAAGAGAAGAGGAAGGAAGAAGATGAAGACTGTGAAGAGATCTCGATGGCAGGCAGCGCGATGGAGCGTCAGGTAGGGTTCCTTGCGAAGGAGAAGAGGAAGGAGAACCACGAAGCTGGGAGACCAAACGCTCGGCTCCTCCTTCGAGTGCTCTGAACCAGACGAAGAAGAAGAACAAGGAGGAGAAGGAGAACAGAGGGCGCGGCGGCGGCGTCCCTCGCTGCAGCGTCGGGCGTCGACGGCGTCGAGGAGAAACCTAAGAGAATTGGGCGGCATCAAGGCAGAACACAAGGAAGAGGAGAGGAAACTGATTTGGGAGGAAGTTTTAGGCCTTTTTAAGGGTTTTGGAATTTTGCAAATAAGCACAACAGATTTGAAAAATTGCATCTAGGCCCCTAATTTTTGAAATTCACTTTTTCAACCTCATAAAATTCAGTATTTAACATTCTCCCCCACTAACAAAAATTTGGTCCCCAAATTTAGCTAGTAAACCACAATAAATACTAGTCACCCATGAAACCAACCCAGACTAGTCCACAACCATAAACCATAAACCACAACCAGTACTGGTCATCAACAAGAGAAATCAATAACCCAGATATAATATGACTACGGAATGAAAAACCAACTATACGCACCTTAAGTAAATAGATGAGGATAGCGAGTTCTGATCGTATCCTCGAGCTCCCAAGTAGCTTCCTCATCAGAGTGGTGCTGCCAACCAACTTTAACCAACCGAACTGTCTTATTCCTCAACCGATGTTCTTTGCGGTCCAGAATCCGCATAGGCACCTCCTCATAAGTCGCGTCTGGCTGCAGTGTGACCGGCACCTCCTAACACATGTGTAGGATCTGGTACATATTTCCTCAACATGGAAACATGAAACACGTCGTGAACTCCAGCCAATGACGGTGGTAAGGCCAGACGATAAGCGGCAGCTCCAATCCGCTCCAAAATCTAGAAAGGTCAAATGTAGCGCGGAGCTAACTTATCTCGCAACTCAAACCTCTTCACCCCTTTCGTGGGTGACACTCGTAAGAACACATGATCGCTCACGGAGAACTCCAAGGGTCTGCGTCTCCGATTTGCATAACTCTTATGATGATCCTGAGCTTCTAACAGATGGCGTCTGATAGTACGGACTAGCTCGACGTCATGCTGAATACTCTGAGGACCTAGCAACTAAGGTGCCCTAACATCCTCCCAGAAGATGGGTGTCCGACAAATCCAACTATACAACATCTCAAAATAGTCGAATGATTATTATTGTTGTAAGCAAACTCAACTAAGTACACGTGAAAATGAAGGTATTTTGACCAGATATGCTTATATCATGATCTTCTATCAGCAAGCTCAAAGATCAGGTTGCCAAAAGATGAGAATTTGGTTTCCTTCAGTTTCTCTAGTGCATATGAACAGTGAGCTTGGGATATTTGTCAGTCTTGATATATATGAACAGTGAGTTTCCATCATATTATCATTGCATCAGCAAAACGAATGATGCTATTTGCCCCACTTTTTCAGGCAAAAGTTCATGCCCGTGTACATCCTATCATACATCTACATCATCCCAAAGTAGCATATACAGTCATCTATGCTAGGAATATGAATGAAATCCATCAGAACTCCGTTACACCATCACACAACACACTAGGCTTTGATGAGAATTTAGTTTCATTCAACATGCCTGACTTAGGTTATTGTATGCGCTGCTTGTTCAGCTAGTTTTTCTACACAAAAACAACACAGAGACACTGTTCACTCATAATATTTCACTTGTTCAATTAATTCTTAGGAATAAAAATAACAAAGAGTTATTGTTCCTTCCAAAAATATTTAACTAAACGAATTATTGAGCAAAAAGGTTCCATCACCGATTGAGACTGCCTCCAACTTGGACCAGTTAGTATAAAAATAATAATAAAAAAATGGATTCAGCTTTGATTTCCTCCCATCAAATTTGGTCATTTCTGACCAAAGTTTTTCTCTATGGTTAGAGGTCACTGAACTTTAGATGTCTTCTCAATCAATACTAAGGTTTACATCTAAAGATCCTAGATCCTTCCATTATTTCCTACGGTTTTACAGGAGCCATGTTAAGATATCTCTGAATATTATCTAACTATGAATTTGCAAACAACTGGGAAATCCATGAAGCATGCCCAGGTGGAGCAGATTGAGTCTGAGTAGGGTCTGAAATATATTGGAAAAGAAAACAACATCTTATCCGCATTGCAATCAATCTTAAAGAATTATATGCAAGAAATTCTAGATGTGCAATAAGCAATAAAAGGCATAAAGATTCGTAAAAGAAAACCAAAATGACCCAGAGAAAAAAAAAATTAAAAGGTCAAAATTTAGCACACCAATTTTTCATAATTGCAATAATTCATTAGATTTTTTTTTCTAAACCTATCAAACAAGCGAATACCCAAATGTTGTTATGTTTGATATGGCAAATGGCATCCTTATGTTATGTACAAATCCATTAAGTTTGCAGCACACAAATTAATCAATAAGAACTACAAATACCACCATCAAATCATGTATTTCAGAATTGCCAGCAAAGATGGCATACCTTTTAGGTAAGCTTGTTTTGGCAAAGTGTTGTTTACATATTTCCTCCGGCAGGACTACAACTTACATCACAGATTTCACTTAATGATTCAAAATTTGTGCCAAAATACACTCTGATTTGGATTCATTTTTTTTATATATAGCCTACAATCAAACATCATAGAATAAGAACCTATCGGAGCATTTGAATCCACAAACATTGTTTATGGTATTAGAAATGCTAGTTCAGTGACAAATCCACCCATTATTTATTGAACCATGATTCACTCCTTATCTTCCACACCATCACTTTGATCAATGATGGCATGATACCAAATACACTAAAACCCAAACCCAGCTTGTCAACCACATCAGTTTCAGCTCACCTTGTACTAGATCAAATATTTTAAAATAATTGACAACACATCAAGAACCAACTATAAAAGGATCATTGTCACAACTTACAAGTATATGATTACTATTCTATGCAAAGACTATCTAAGAAAACAAACCAGATCTAGAAGCCCATCTCAAATATTCGCTACGCTAGACAAATCTAATTCACAAGGTGCATAGAGTCAACTCCACCCTGAAGCAAACCTCCATCCATCCCTCCATTATGTTCACAAAGCGAAATATGCATCATTAACTCTCTACTTGGGTTCTCAATATACACTCTATATTGAAGATTACTAATCTAGAGATTTTCACCCGACAATCAAATACAATCGATCGAACTTATCAAAATCACGCGTAGGGCGCTCAACCATATAACCACTGACATCAAGTATATATCAAATCACCAATAGTCAATTATCAAATCTATCATAATTCAACATTACAAATCAATATCCTACCAACCAAAGAGATTATCTCAGGAAAAGTTGTTACCACTTGTGAGACTGATATGTTGTTTACTCATAAATCCGCTTTCCAATAACTAGACCCATATTGGGGTACTATCAAGATGTACTACAATACACATCACTAAAAATCATTGTTAATCAACGCTTTGCCAACCGGATATCATCCTCTGTTCATAGTCTAGGTATTTCAATCTAATACCCAAAGTCAACTCTACACTGAAACAAAATCAAATACTCATCTATAAGTGTTCGCAAGGCGAATCATATAACATCAACTCCAAATCAACTAAAGTATCAACCTATGTGTAGGCTAAAGATCACTGATCTAAAGGTTATCATCTAACAACCAACGACCACGGATCAATTTATCAAAACCACACTCAGGGCATTCAATCCTAAGATTACCGACACAACTTTATAACCCAATATCCCATTGCAAGTTCAACAAATCCATAAATATCACCCCTGGATCAAAATTCAAGGACAATCTCTAAGTGTCAAACCATAACATCATAAGCAATACTTCCATCAATAGACCGTCTAAAAATAATATATCATATATGTCCTCTAATATGTCACAGAGACTTGACACTCGTAACTCAATCCTCAAACACCTATCAAATTGTTATTTTACTGAATAATAACAGAGTAAAATAAAATCATCCTTAATATGAATCCAACAAATAAACTTTCTGAAAGAAGAAGTCATCTACCCTTCCACACTCTCCATCAACCACTCAAAGGCAATCACCAATAGGGAGACAAACTATCATGTATTTGTAGTCAATCATTCTAATCCAAGACTAAAGTATACCTAGCAGTTGGGTATAGGTAATAGTTTAACATCCAACAGAATACCTAGCAGTCGGCTATAGGTAATAGTATACCATCCAACTAAGTTAACATATGTCCATACAACCCTTTAAATATTTACAACTGGGAGCCTTCTACATATATGGTGGTTGCAACACAAAAGCTGACTAAGAATAATTTATATTCACCCATTTTTCAGAGATCTCTCTTTTGTCCTTTCTAAAGAACTACTTAAACATGCAAGAAGACATGATTTTTTTTTCAACTATTTTCCTTACATTTGTTGACACCCTAAACATGAACCCCATGACTCACAATATCCTTTTCACATAACCAATGCCTAAAGAACTAGACTCATCATATTTACAACTACCTACCACTTTGTATATCATCATAAATTCAAATCATTGATCGCCTAAATCATAATTGTTTATCTACGTGAAAGGATAATTATTCCATATTCCATAAAAACAGTAGTGATGGACCTTGATCTTCTAATTTGAAAATCTCATCCAATCCCTGTTAAGTCAAACTTACTTATCTACAAAGTTTCAACGCCAAAGGAAACAAGTATCAAATATATTATGCTTAGTGCCTCTAACCTTCCACCATAGCTAACCACCAAGCAACAATTCAAATTATCCAATCTCACCAGTTTTGATTCAGTTGAAAACACAGCGTTTCCGTGATCAAATTCAACCACAAGACTCTCCATAGATTTATGTATAACTTAACAAATCTACTAAATAATTTCACAAAAGAAACAAAGGAACAGTGCTAAATTTCTAGCCAATGACCCAAAATAGATAGTGTACATAGACTATAACTACTAAAACACCAATAAATTAAGATTGTCAGCTTCTATATAGACACTTGCCACATTCACTTCATCATCAAAGACCACATCTAATAGGTGAACATGGTATGTTCTCTTCACTAAAACTCTAACATAAAATTGACAGTAATTACTAAATCTTAGCAACCGCATCTTGATTTATACGACATTCAACTTGTCTAACCATAACGGAAGCAAGATAAGGAACACAAAAATAATATAATTATTCGAGATAGATGTCACTAACCAACTTAGTCCTTGTTTGCCGGGAGAGATCTCGTCGCTTCCAAGTCCCATCACAACTATACCGAACCATGTCAAGAAAGACTCCGCAAAATTACAACCAAATCCGTAAAAAAGAGATAGACCTCGTAAAACAACTCCACAAACTCACAGATACCAAAACATCGCAAAACTTGGCTCTGATACCAAAAAGTGTCACGCCCCCAGAGGCACATGCTTACTCGAAAATCGGGCAGCATCTCCCCTGTACGGCGGACAAGTTGGAGCATATATACATACATCACCAAATAAAAGATGGCTCAGCCATCAAACTATAATATAAAAATACAAGCACACAGTTTTATATCAACCAAAAGATAACGGGTGGCTCAACCACCTTAAACATAAAAAAAACTAAATCCAAAGAGAACTCAAACGTCTCTGATATCGACAAACAAACTGATAACAAATAAGAGACGACTTTACCAAGTACTGAAAAGAAAACAACTATACCGAATACAGAAAAGTAACTCAACTCTGGGGACTGGCAACTGGATCCTCTCCTGGCTCCAAGAAACGTAACTACCTGCTACCTGAAACAAAAATGGGAGGTAGCGGTGGTGAGTCCGTGCGGACTCTACGGGTATATGAGTAGACAATAAGCATGGCAAAATAAAGAATAACTAAGTAGAGAATCAATAGAGTACAGTACATAGGAAATATAGAATCACCTAAACATGCATAACATATAAAAATGACATGGTATAAAATCTAAATAACAACTAAGCGTATATAAAACAACACAACAATAATAAAACCAAGATATACATGCATGTCAATCAAGTGCAACAACCATAGCTCATATAAATGCAACAATCACAGGAAAATGCATAAACGAAATACGTATGCACATGATGCAATGACATGTGTCACCCCTAACGTCAGTCAAGCCGCCAACACATCTCATCTGTGTGACTGAGTCGGTAGGGCTGTGACAACTGTACGCACTCCAACAACAAATACCACATAAGGCGTGGTTGAGTGGACAGGATGCTGGGGAGCCTACACTCCAGACCCCTGATACATAGGGGGAGCTATCAACAACTACAATATCCCTCGAAAAACAACGGTGAGGGTGTCACTGTTTGCCTACAACTGTAACATGTGTTGCATAACAGGACAGTTGCTCGCACTCTAACAACTACCACGACAACAAGTGGTTGAGTGAATCGAGCAACAAAATGACTAACGATGGCTTAACCATATGGAAGCCCAACAGCCGTTAGTATGCAACGTGCAGATATGGTGCATGCCACAAGATGCACGAACAACCGGAGAAACAACGATGCAACCAAAATCCAACAAGTAAACGATGCATCAATACATCCAACCGGAAATCGAAAACTAACGATTATGCACCTACACTATTAGGTAGGGTATTTCTAATGCCAAATAAACCTATCTGTGTTTAATGGACTTCTAAGTACTCGCGAACAAGCGATACTTTACAGAACAGAAAACCAACAGAGGACTGTACATATATGAATTTGGAATACTCAAAGATCAACGAAGAATAAGTATCAACGACGATGTTAAAGTAACAAACAACAAGAAATAAGGTCAAGCAACCTACTAGACATAATATAGTCATGCTTTAAGGTAAAATGAACTACTCGAGTACAAAGGAGAAGTACCCACCTTTTATTGAAGAATTCTGTAAACGAGGACTTTTTCACGATCAACCAAACGAGTCCGATGTCAAGGTCCTGTATCAAGGACTAATTTTTAGCTATATAACAAAAATATATGATATCAAGCTAAATGTACTACCTTAATCATCTAGGAGCGTCGGCAGCGTGAGGTGCGGCGCCGAAGAGAAGAGGAAGGAAGAAGATGAAGACTGTGAAGAGATCTCAATGGCAGGTAGCACGATGGAGCGTCAAGTAGGGTTCCTTGCGAAGGAGAAGAGGAAGGAGAACCACGAAGCTGGGAGACCAAACGCTCGGCTCCTCCTTCGAGTGCTCTGAACTAGACGAAGAAGAAGAACAAGGAGGAGAAGGAGAACAGAGGGTGCGGCGGCGGCGTCCCTCGCTGCGGCGTCGGGCGTCGGCGGCGTCGGGGAGAAACCTAAGAGAATCGGGCGGTGTCAAGGCAGAACACGAGGAAGAGGAGAGGAAACTGATTTGGGAGGAAGTTTTAGGGCTATTTAAGGGTTTTGGCATTGTGCAAATAAGCCCAACAGATTTGGAAAATTCCAACTAGGCACCTAATTTTCAAAATTCACATTTTCAACCCCATAAAATTCGGTATTTAACATGAGAGGCTGGGCAGTCGACTGGCTAGAGGGCAGTCGACTGGCCAGAGGGCAGTCGACTGCCAAAACTCACAGAAAATTTTCAGCCTCGGACTAATCGACTATCCCAAGGGCAGTCGACTGGTGACCCCCAAAAACTAGTCGTTGGCTGGCATTTATTGCTCGGCCAGTCGACTACCCTAGGGGCAATCGACTGGTGCGGGTCTGGACAGCTTGCGAAGTTGTCCTGTTCTCTTATTAAAAGGGGACTTTTGGCACGAGTATGGTACAGTTTTTTACTGTAAGAAAGTGTTGTTCGTGCTTCGATTGATCAGATCATCCTCTCGCTCTTCATCGCATCTTGTAAAAAGGAAGAAGACGACTGTTGTAAAGGTTTCTCCACCTTGATGGAGGGTTTCATAGTGGAGAGTGTGCAACCGCATGGATCCTTAGATTAGTCACCTTTCAGGGTGGATACTGATGTAACTTGGATGGCTAGAGAGGGGGGTGAATGTAGCCAGACACAAAACTTCTTTCGCTTTTACACTTCTGCACTTGAATGTTAGTAGCAGCGGAAGCAATACAAGTATAACAACAAAAACAAAAATGCAGTAACTGAAAACCAAACCACACAGTCGCTAACAAGGATCGTTTACAAGGTTCGGGAATAACTTGCCCCTACTCCTTAGCCTGCCCGTAAGGTGGGCGATCCCTTGATCGTCGGCAGATCAAGCCCCGGTGAACACCGGATATCAAGCGCCTCCTTCTCGGTGGAGAAACCTCTCCACAAGCTGTCTCACAGATGGATACAAGATAAGCTCACGAGACACTTGAGAAGGGAAGCTCACAAGAATGTGACAAGAACGCTTAAGCTCAAAGCAACAGAGAGCACACAAGCACCACAACCCAGCCAAACTTCCCAAGTTTCTGTCTGTTCCTTGTTGTCGCACCTCTGCATCAGCTTCAACTTAAGCTCTGCTCACCATCGCCAGCTTCATCAGCATCCACTGAGCCAGCCTGAACCCACTGACTTCCCTGAGCACTCACTCCACTGAAGACCTCCTCTCCAGCTGAGCCTCCGTCAGTCGCCAGCTGCGCCAGCTGCCCGTTGAAACATGAAATCGGTAAATAGACAAACCTGCACCAAGGAAAGCCTCCCATTCACACTCCTCCAATGTTTGAACCATCCCTGTAAAGCCTGCACACTTCAACAAAAGCTTAGCAAAACATATCAAATGAAATCAGCAATGTATCAGAGAATCGGCAAAGAAAACAGTCGCGATCAGAGCGTCTGACAGCGTATTTGAATTAAATTTCTGCTGCTGATCGGTCCCCAGACCGATCAGGGAGGACCCTGATCGGTCACCAGACTGATCCAGCAGTCTGCTGCACACTCCAGATCGGTTCCCAGACTTATCAGGCTGTTCCCTGATCGGTCTGGTGACCGATCAGGCTGCTTCCTGACCGATCAGGAGTCATCCTGATCAATCCGAGTGAGAAATGTTGCGACCAATTGATCGGTCACATTGACCGATCAAGTTTCCTCACAGAAACCTTTCTCAACCATATGAACTCTCTCTGATTGGTCACCAGACCGATCAGAAGCCCTCCCTGATCGGTCACCAGACCGATCAGGAGACAATCAGTAGCCTAACAAAGTCACTGTATGCTCCCTGATCGGTCACCAGACCGATCAGACATCACTGGATCGGTCACCAGACCGATCCACGAATGAACTCCGTGCCAACTTCCCTGATCGGTCACCAGACCGATCCAGAGACTCCCATTTCAACTCTAAGTCAAGAGAACGACATCCCTAGCCTTCTCTGAATCATCCTGGTCCCCTGGACCAAGACTCCATGCCCAACTTCACTCACTGAGATTTCGTTCAACCTAGCTTTCCAAGCTAGGACCTGGCTTCACTCACCAGGGTTTCAGTCACCCGGCTTCACTCATCGGGACTCGGCTTCACTCACCGGGATTTCAACCTAGCTTCACTCACTAGGATTTTAATCACCTGGCTTCACTCACCAGGACCCGGCTTCACTCACCGGGATTTCAACCTAGCTTCACTCACTAGGATTTTAATCACCTGGCTTCACTCCCCAGGACCCGGCTTCACTCACCGGGATTTCAATCACCTGGCTTCACTCACCAGGACCCGACTTCACTCACTGAGATTTCAATCACCTGGCTTCACTCACTAGGATTTCAATCACCTGGTTTCACTCACTAGGACCCGACTTCACTCACCGAGATTTCAACCTAGCTTCACTCACTTGGATTTCAATCACCTGGCTTCACTCACCAGGACCCGGCTTCACTAACCGGGATTTCAATCACCTAGCTTCACTCACCAGGACTTCATGCCCAGTCCCCGACCAGGACTTAACCCAAATTCGCTCAACCAAACTTAAATCGTTGTCAACACCAAAATAATAATCGGGCCAGACTGCATCAACAATCTCCCCCTTTTTGTTGTTTGACAATCCCGATTTAAGTTTAGGTATTAGATCAATTGAAGTCCATTCAATTTTCATAAGGGAATCATGATCCTCTCCCTATAATAACCTCAAACTTAATCAACCACTCTCTCCCCCTTTGTCAAACATCGAAAAAGGGCATGATTATTAAGTTTTAACATAACTCCCCCTCAATCAAGGGTCTCTCCCCAAACCCAAAATAATCAAAGATAAATTTTGAATTGCATATGAGAGGCATATACCATAAATGTATCATGGCAACAATGTATATGCATCATACGACAATAAGTGTGAATTGCACATGAAACCATATACAGAATTATATCATGGTCAAACATGTATATGTTTCATATGACAAGTAAGGAATGCATCTGTATCTAACATATAATCCTGATTGGTCTCCGGACCGATCAGGTTCGTTGATTATTTGATACAGAAATATTTTTTATTAGTCGGGGGAGCGATCAGATTTCAGAAAAAATCCTGAAACTCTGATACGTTCCTGACCCGACTGCATTAACAATTTGCATTCCACAACAGGGGTGTAGACTCTATTGATATTCGACGTTTCAAAAAAATTTCTGAAACACAACATTAAGAACAAGAGTCACGACCCAACAAACCCTTTCTTATGGATTTGAACATTCCAACATAGGTTTGTATCAAGTATGATTCCTACCCATATTAACACTTTCTTATGGAATGTTGGATTGGAACATTCCAACATAAGTTTCGTTCCAAGTATGATTAGCCAAACCTCATTTTAACACTTGATGTTTCAGAAAAATTTCTGAGAATTAAGCGTCTTAAAGATTCCTACCCATATTTTATTACTCGAACAAATTTGTACAAACTTGTACTCCCTTAGTACCAGGTTTGTACCAATGGGTAATCAAGTATGTTTCAATTGTAATCGAATTGTATCATGTTTGTTTGTAGTATGATCATTAAACTGATACATTTCGACGAGAGGAGATCGGACTGAGGAGTTTGACCCAATCAGGGAATTTGCTGATCAGAATTGGTCTGATCGATCACCAAACCGATCAGGGTGAGTCCTGATCGGTCGGTGGATCGATCAGGTCTGATACAGAGTGTTTGTTTCTGAACCTTGTTTGAAACTTGTCTCAAAAACAGAAATGAAAGTTCAAAAATTTGATTTGGTTCAGAAACTTGTTTCACCTCTTAACCATTCCTATTCTCTAATCCAATTAGATTTAACTCCTAACTGAGTTCTATTGGCTAACATTCATTTTCCTTAACAAAAACAGAAATAAGAAACATGATTTGTTTCAAACACATTCATTTCCCTTAACTAAGCATGAACTTAGTCCCAAAAACAAGTTTATATCAAAGCATGATCAGTGGGTTCTTAGCATGATCAGTTTATTCTAAACAAGTTTGATAATCCAGTCTACCTTCTAGTGATCCAATTAATATTGGGCATATGGATGACATTAGGTTTGATATCAGTCAAGTGGAAAAACAAGCAAGTCATGGAACTTAAAACATCATAAACTATATGATCATGCTGTTCTTAACCAACATTAGGTTTGTGTCAATCTCAATGGATAATTAAAATTCCAAAACTTGCTTATATCACACTCTATGATTAACATATGATCAAATTCCCAAAACATGCTTGTATCACATTACCATCAAGTTTCCAAAACATGCTTGTATCAACTTGTGATCAATTCAAGCTATGTGTTCATCTTGTTCTTAACCAACATTGGCATGTCATAGATTAATGTTAATAACCCAAACAATGAGATCATGGCATACAAGAAAATTTTGGCTTACTTGAATCAAATTAGCATCAATATATGAGTAAATTCCAAAACATGCTTGTATCAAGTGAGTGTCAACATATGATCAAATTTCTAAATCTTGTTCAGTTTAATGTATGTCTATAACATGTTTGCTTCAACTACTCAATTCCATACTCGTTCTTTAGCATGCATCCATGACAAGGCAAGTTATGTGCTTCTCTAAACCATCCATGTAATCATTTTCTCAAAACTTGTTTATTTATTTTGAAGCATGGATATACTATCATTCGTTGCATGATAAGTTGCCTTATTGCCCAAATGAGATTTCATAAATCACTAGCCAAGGGATCATCTTGTTATAAGAACTAAGACAATGAAGCTCAAAGCATTTAATTCGAATTTTCCATAACCAACCATGTGAATGACAATTTTTCCTTTGGTCATGGGTTTGGAGCACCAAATATCAACCTCCCATGTTGATAGATGCTCCCCCTCAAATAATGCTTATACAATTCTAAATATTGAGGTTTTAGGTACCCAAACTTTGGGACCTAATGAACCTTCAATCAAAAACTTTGGCACTCATGCCTTAGTCATTTTCTTTTAACCCTAGGAACATTTGATGATCTAAAATGTGTTCTAGACATTAATGACATAAAGGTTGGTTCTTTAGGTCGGTAACCTATACCGGTCTTGTTGTAAACCGCCCTTTGGGAGTTCAAGATCATGTCTAGGGTTTTAGAGCTAGTTGAGAATTTCTCAAGAACACTCTTGAGTCTCTCAACTTCACTCTTTAGGGTCTTGTTTTCATTTTCAAGGGATTCATCATGCAAATCATTAATTACCTCATCCTTAGAGGTTTTCAACTTTTCTACTTCCAATTTTAATGATTTTACTTTGACCTTAGATTTCGTAAGCAACCTAGTTAAACATGTTATTGTCCTATAGCATTTGTCTAACTCGGGAGAGATTACCTCTTCATCATCCGAAGATGATGAATGCGCGGTTGAGGAGCTACTCACTTTGTCTTCACTCTCCTCTTCACTTGAATCTTCTAAGGCCACTAGAGTCACATGATAGTAGGTCTTCTCCTCTTCTTCTCCCTTCTTATTGTTGTTACCTGCCACTAAAGCCAACCCTTTCTCCTTTGGGCTTTGGTTAAAGATCTCATGTAGCTCCATTTCACAAAATAAATCCTCTAACTTAATAATTGAAAGATCCTTAGATACCTTATAGGCATCTACCATGGATGACCACAAAGTATTCCTTGGAAAAGCTTTTAGGACATACCTCACAAGGTCGCGGTTCTCAACCTTTTCATTTATGGAGTGTAGACCATTGAGGACTTCTTTGAATTTACTATGGAGCATACTTACAGTATCATTTTCTCCCATTGTCAAATTCTAGAGTTGACTGAGAAAGAGGTCCTTCTTGGCTGTCCGGGTTTCATGCGTTCCTTCATGGAGCTCAAGAAGTTTGTTCCATAGATCTTTGGTAGAGGTGAAGGGACCAATCTTGATCAATTGCTCTTTGGTCATCCCACATTGTAAGGTGACCACAACTTTGGCATTTGCTTCCCGCTTCCGGATTTGCTCAGCCGACCACTTGGAAAACTCAAGCTCCTTTCCTTCATTATCCTTTGGAAGGGAAAACCCCTCCTTGACAACGAACCACAAGCTCATGTTTGGCTTCAAGTAAAACTCCATTCTTGACTTCCAATATGAAAAATCAGTGTCGTCGAGGAATGGAGGTCGATTTGTGCTCATCCCTTCTCTTCCAGCCATCTTGCTGTAAGCTCTCGGATGTTAAGCCTTGAACAGAACCCCAAGCTCTGATACCACTTATGGAACTTGGATGGCTAGAGAGGGGGGGTGAATGTAGCCAGACACAAAACTTCTTTCGCTTTTACACTTCTGCACTTGAATGTTAGTAGCAGCGGAAGCAATACAAGTATAACAGCAGAAACAGAAATTTAGTAACTGAAAACCAAACCACACAGTCGCTAACAAGGATCGTTTACAAGGTTTGGGGATAACTTGCCCCTACTCCTTGGCGTGCCCGTAAGGTGGGTGATCCCTTGATCGTCGGCAGATCAAGCCCCGATGAACACCGGATATCAAGTGCCTCCTTCTCGGTGGAGAAACCTCTCCATAAGCTGTCTCACAGATGGATACAAGATAAGCTCACGAGACACTCGAGAAGGGAAGCTCACAAGAATGTGACAAGAACGCTTAAGCTCAAAGCAATAGAGAGCACACAAGCACCACAGCCCAGCCAAACTTCCCAAGTTTCTGTCTGTTCCTTGTTGCCGCTCCTCTGCATCAGCTTCAACTTAAGCTCTTCTCACCATCACCAGCTTCATCAGCATCCACTGAGCCAGCCTGAACCCACTGACCTCCCTGAGCACTCAGTCCACTAAAGACCTCCTCTCCAGCTGAGCCTCCGTCAGTCGCCAGCTGCGCCAGCTGCCCGTTGAAACCTGAAATCGGTAAACAGACAAACCTGCACCAAGGAAAGCCTCCCATTGACTCTCCTCCAATGTTTGAACCATCCCTGTAAAGCCTGCACACTTCAACAGAAGCTTAGCAAAATATATCAAATGAAATCAGCAATGTATCAGAGAATCAGCAGAGAAAACAGTCACGATCAGAGTGTCTGACAGCGTATTTGAATTAAAGTTCTGCTGTTGATCGGTCCCCAGACCGATCAAGGAGGACCCTGATCGGTCACCAGACCGATCCAGCAGTCTACTGCACAATCCAGATCGGTCCCCAGACTTATCAGGCTGTTCCCTGATCGGTCTGGTGGTCGATCAGGCTGCTTCCTGACCGATCAGGAGTCATCCTAATCGGTCCGGGTGAGAAATGTTGTGACCAATTGATCGGTCACATTGACCGATCAAGTTTCCTCACAGAAACCTTTCTCAAACCATCTGAACTCTCTCTGATTGGTCACCAGACCGATCAGAAGCCCTCCCTGATCGGTCACCAGATCGATCAGGAGACAATCAGTAGCCTAACAAAGTCACTGTATGCTCTCTGATCGGTCACCAGACCGATCAGACATCACTGGATCGATCACCAGACCGATCCACAAATGAACTCTGTGCCAACTTCCCTGATCGGTCACCAGACCGATCCAGGGACTCCCATTTCAACTCTAAGTCAAGAGAACGACCTCCCTAGCCTTCTCTGACTCATCCTGGTCCCCTGGACCAAGACTCCATGCCCAGCTTCACTCACCGGGACTTCGTTCAACCTAGCTTCCCAAGCTAGGACCTGGCTTCACTCACCAGGGTTTCAGTCACCCGGCTTCACTCACCAGGGTTTCAGTCACCTGGCTTCACTCACCGGGATTTCAACCTAGCTTCACTCACTAGGATTTCAATCACCTGGCTTCACTCACCAGGACCCGGCTTCACTCACCGGGATTTCAACCTAGCTTCACTCACTAGGATTTCAATCATCTGGCTTCACTCATCAGGACCCGGCTTCACTCACCGGGATTTCAACCTAGCTTCACTCACTAGGATTTCAATCACCTGGCTTCACTCACCAGGACCCGACTTCACTCACCGGGATTTCAATCACCTAACTTCACTCACCAGGACTTCATGCCTAGTCCCCGACCAGGACTTAACCCAAATTCGCTTAACCAAACTTAAATCGTTGTCAACACCAAAATAACAATCGGGCCAGACTGCATCAACAGATACCAAGTAAAAATTTCTGAGTTAGCATTGCTCTCTTATTGTTCATTTATTCTTATTTGTATTGCGCTAACATCTTTGTAGAGAATTCGGGAAAAGTGCTATTTAGCCCCCCCCCCCTCTAGCAACGCACGCGATCTATCAATTGGTATCAGAGCCGGTTCGCTTCATCGTCGACCGGAGTACAAGGAAATGGCGTTTCAAGAGGGTTACAGCACTGCGAGGCCTCCGTTCTTCGACGGGAACGACTTCGCATACTGGAGAGGTAGAATGCAATATTATTTAATGAATGACATTGAAAACTGGATTAGTATTGTAGATGGATTCGATGCACCCGTCGACGAAAGAGGAGAGCCACTACCAATAAGATCTTGGCCGAAGGAAGTAATGAAGAGGGCGCAATCAAAACTCAAGGCCACCACCACACTTCAATGCGGGTTGTCCAAGGAACAACTCAACAAGGTGGGGCCTTTCAAGAGCGCCAAAGAATTATGGGAGAAACTCGTTGAACTCAATGAAGGGTCCAACGAGTCAAGAAGGGTAAA
This sequence comes from Boesenbergia rotunda, assembly GCA_024364735.1. Classification (NCBI taxonomy): domain Eukaryota; kingdom Viridiplantae; phylum Streptophyta; class Magnoliopsida; order Zingiberales; family Zingiberaceae; genus Boesenbergia; species Boesenbergia rotunda. The sequence goes on along the minus strand of JAGFNQ010002316.1, from coordinate 159,545 downwards.
GAAGGATCTACTAGTTGCCCAACTACAATCTCTCTCCATGAAGTCCAACGAGACCGTGAGCCAGTTACATGGAAGGGTAAAGGACATCATCAACGAATTACATGTGATTGGGGAGAAAGTGGAAAACCGGGATCTCGTGAGGTATGTCTTGCAATCCTTCCCGAGAACAACATTGTGGGCATCAATGGTTGATGCCTACAATGTATCAAGGGACTTATCTACAGTTAAGTTAGATGATTTATTTTGCGAATTTGAATTACATGAGCAAGCTAATGTTTCTTCTTAAGAGAAAGGTGTAGCTTTCATTGTAGAAAAGGAGAAGAAAAAGAGGAAGGAGAAGAAGAAGAAGGTTGTGTATCCATCATCATCTGAGTCGGAGGAGTCTAGCTCTTCAATGGATAGTGACCAAGAGGCCTTCATGGTAAGAAAAATGCATAGGGCTTTTAAAAATTTTTCTAACAAGTCTTATGCTAGAAAAGGATCAAGGAGTAAGGGCAAACCAAAAGAAATCATCTGATACAACTGTCATCAAGAGGGACACATGAAGAATGAGTGTCCCCAACTAAAGAGAAGAAAAGAAAAGAAGGAGGAAAAGAAGAGGAGTGACAAGAAGAGGTCAAAAGGAAAAAAGAAGAGTGCCACCAACCTCAAGGCTACTTGGGATGATCCATCATCCTCGGAGGAGGAAGAGGAGCATGTGTCCCACTTTGCACTTATGGGAGTGGACCATTCAGAGTCATCTGATGATGAGAGAAGCTCAAGTAGTGAAGAAGAAAGTGGTCCATCATCATCATCATCCGAATCCGAGGCGTCGGTAAGTGAGGTATATTGTCTACCCCCTTCTACTCTTGTTAAGATTATTTCTAGCACAAACATGGATTTGGCTAAAGCTAGGAGAAAAAATAAGGATTTAAAGAATGAAGTTGCCATGCTTAAAATAGAATCTATAAAACTTAAGGAAGATTTGCATGTTTTTTCTACTATGTCAAATGATGCATGTTTTGAAAATGAAAATAAAGAGCTAAGGAAAAAGGTAAAGGACCTCACAAAGGCACTTAGGAAATTTCAAGTTGGGTCTAGTAACATTGACATGATAATAAACAGTCAAAGAGCCGTTTATAACAAGGTCAGGTTAGGATATAGGCCAAAGACCAAGGAGATAGCCTTTACCTCACTTATGGGTAGAAATGGAGCCTCTATGAGACAAGGGATTAAGGGAAACACAAAGAAGGCTTGGGTACCAAAGAAGTTTTTAATTGATTCTTGTGGTTCTAAGATTTGGGTACCAAAAACGTGTGTTTTCCATGTTGTATAGGTGAAGGTGAAGGAGGCCTCGAACATGTGGATAGTAGATAGTGGGTGCTCAAGACATATTGACCAGAGATGTGAGCAAATTCACCACTATTAGCTACCTAAGAGAAGGAATGGTTTCCTTTGGAAATAGTGGGAAACACAAAATAATTGGTAGGGGCACCATTGAGGTATCTCCTACAATCTCTATTCACAAAGTACTTTTGATTAAAGATATGAAATTTAATTTACTTAGTGTAAGTCAATTGTGTGATGCGGGCTATAGGGTTGAATTTCATGCTAGGAATTGTCTAATTAAAAATAATGGGTCCGAAAATGTCATGCTAGAAGGGTATAGAGAGGCTAACCTTTACTATCTTAATCTTGCTTATGCTTCTAACAATTTACCTAAGTATCTCATGTCTAAAGAAGAAGAAGAGTGGTTGTGGCACCGAAGACTTGGGCACATCAACATGAGTAGCATTGTAAGAGTGGCAAAGGAGGAGTTGGTGAAGGGGCTTCTTATGATCAAGTATGAGAAGACCAAAATGTGTGATGCATGCCAAGTGGGTAAGCAAGTAAAATCATTACACAAAGGTAAAACCTTAACTAGTACTACGTTGCCTTTAGAATTACTACACATGGATCTTTTTGATTGTCATAGCACTCCCTCACTAGTATGGAGTAAATATTGTTTAGTAATAGTAGATGATTTTTCTAGATTCACTTGGGTGTTCTTTTTGAAACATAAGGATGATACCTTAGAGATTTTTATAGGGCTTAGTAAGTGGGTTGAAAATGAGAAACACCTCAAAATCAACCGCATTAGGAGTGACCATGGTGGGGAATTCCAAAACTCACACTTCTCACAATTTTGTGTAGAAAATGGGTATAAGCATAAATTTTCATGCCTAAGGACTCCTCAACAAAATGGAGTAGTAGAGAGGAGGAATAGAGCCTTACAAGAAGCCGCTAGGACTATGCTTAATGTATATTCCCTTCCTAGCTATTTTTGGGCCGAAGCGGTAAATACCGCTTGTTACATTCAAAATCGGGTGGTAGTACATAGGTTTTTAGGTAAAACCCCATTTGAGTTGTGGAATGGGAGAATTCCACAAGTCCATTACATTAGGGTCTTTGAATGTAAGGTTTACATTCTAAATACCAAGGATGACCTAAGAAAGTTTGAATCAAAAGCCGATGAGGGAATTTTAGTTGGTTATTCATCCACCAGTAGGGGTTATAGAGTCTACAACAAAAGGACTAAGGTAATTGAGGAGTCTTCAAATGTTGATTTTGATAAATCTACAAATACTTACCCTAGGAAAGCCTCAATTGATAAGGACATAGAGGAAAGTCAACCCCTTGCCCAAAGAATCCAAGACTTATATTTGGAGGGCAATGATCACGGGGGAGGGAGAAGTACACTAGAGGATGAACATCAAGTAGTCAATGAAACCACAACCTCTAGGCCCTTAAGGCATCACTAAGATCACCCCATTGACCAAATAGTGGGTGATGTCACTCAAGGAGTAAGAACTAGGTCCTATTTTAGAGACCAAAGTAGTCAAATTGCCTTAATCTCTCAATTAGAACCTAAATCTATTGATGAGGCATTAGGTGATGTGGATTGGATTTTAGCTATGCAAGAAGAACTAAATCAATTTGAAAGAAGTGAAGTTTGGGAGTTGGTTCCTAGACCCAAGGATTGCACCATTGTCACCACTAGATGGGTCTTTAGGAACAAGCTAGATGATCAAGGCAAGATTACTAGGAACAAGGTTAGATTGGTAGCTAGGGGGTTTAACCAAGTTGAGGGACTAGACTATGATGAGACCTATGCCCCCATAGCTAGATTAGAGTTCATTAGAATTCTACTAGCCTATGTCGCTCACATGGATTTCACACTTCACCAAATAGATGTGAAGTCGACATTCCTTAATGGGGTTATTAAGGAAGAGGTCTATGTAGAACAACCCCCCGGGTTTGAAGACCCAAACTATCCTAGACATGTTTACAAATTGAGAAAAACCTTGTATGGATTGAAACAAGCTCCCCGGGCTTGGTATGAAAGGCTTTCTTCATTTCTAGTGTCTAAGGGTTTTAGGAGAGGAACAATTGACTCAACTTTGTTCCTAAAATCTAAGGATAAGGACATATTTGTGGTCCAAGTTTATGTAGATGATATTATCTTTGGGTCCACAAATAATAACTTTCTACAAGAATTCATCAAGTGTATGGAAGATGAATTTGAAATGAGTCTTGTAGGAGAGTTAACTTTCTTTTTAGGACTTCAAGTTAAGCAAACAAATGAAGGGACACATGTATTTCAAACCAAATATGCTAGGGAAATGCTAAAGAAATTTAGCATTGAAAATGCTAAGGTAGCATCTACCCCTATAGGAACAAATGTGAAAATGGATAGTGATGTTGAAGGGAAAATGGTAGACTCAAAACAATATAGGAGCATGATTGGTAGTTTATTGTACCTAACCGCTAATAGACCTGATATACTATTTGCGGTAGGTGTGTGTGCAAGGTACCAATCATGTCCCAAAGAGTCTCATTTGGTGGTAGTAAAGAGGATCCTAAGGTATGTTAAAGGTACTCTCAATGTCGGGCTTTGGTATCCTAGAACCCCAAATGTTGATCTTATTGGATACACCGACTCGGACTATGCGGGGTGTAAACTAGATATGAAGAGTGTAGGACCGATGCACGTGAGAGGGGGGGTGAATCACGTGACTTTTAAAATCTTCGTTATAAAATCAGAGTCGATAGAAAATTGTACGATGCTTTTTATAACGTGAGCAGCGAAAAAATTAAAACGATATGCGAAAGCGAAAAATAATAAAAAAAAATTACACGAGGAGTTTTACTTTGTTCGGAGCCTTCGCCGACTCCTACTCGAAGGCCCAGGTTCCTTGAACCTTTCCTGTGGGCAATCCACTAAAAACCTCTACCGATAAACTACCGATAGAGTGATTCGAATACAAGATTGGGCGGAAGTGTAACAGCCCTACACTTCCCCCTTAAATAATTTAAGTGCAGAAAAAAATTCGTTACCTAACACTTAGATTTATCTGAAGCAGCTTGGGTGTTGGGAGCGATCTTCCAGCAGTGGTCGGACAGCGTCGAGTCAAAGCACAAACCGCAGCAGAGGAGCGTGGAAGCAAGAGAGCGCCAAAGCTTGAACCAGAATCAAATTTTCTTATCTGTTAGAGGGCTTGCTTGCTTCTATTTATAGTGCCTCGATGCATGATCTTCTCAGCTCAAATTTTATCCATCAACAAGATAAAATAATTAAAAAAAGATAATGTTTCTATCCTTTGCTTCAATTAAGAAAATAATTTAAATAAAATATAAATACAGAATATTGAAAAGTTAGCCGAGAGGTTTTATCCTCTTACAATTTTATTAATAATTTAAAAGGAGATTTTATCCTTCCAGCTAAGCTTTACGTGAGAATTTTAAGCATTAGTAGGAATAATTTTATTCTCTAAAAAGAAGGAAATACGAATATTTTAATTGATAATTTATCCTCCACCAAGGCTTTAGATAAGGAATAATTTTATAAAATTCAACTACAAAATCTAATTAAATAAATTCTGTAAAATAGAGTTAATGCATTTAGAATCTAATTAAATAAATTCTGTAAAATAGAGTTAATGCATTTAGAATCTAATTAAATAAATTCTGTAAAATAGAGTTAATGCATTTAGAATCTAATTAAATAAATTCTGTAAAATAGAGTTAATGCATTTAGAGTTAATTAGACCCCGTCCAAACCTGGATAAGGATCTAACCAGGACTCAACCGAGGTCACCAAAATGGGCCTAAGTTGGACCGCGCCTACAGTCCTAAAATAGGACCCGTCCTCACTGGTTCGCTCCTCCAGTGACTTACCTCACTTATCTCGTGCAGCTCTACTCAACTTCTTAACCCACCAGGTCTTCCTGCCAGGGCTCAACCACCCTGGTCTTTTTGCCAAGTTTCAACCAACTTGGGCTTCAGCCAGTTGTCAGGCCCCGTGAACCCAACTGGACTTCTCGCCAGGACTCAACCACCCTGGACTTCCCGCCAGGACTCAACCACCCTGGACTTCAGCCTGGTGTCAGGTTCTAAGTCTTTCAACCCTGCACACTTAGTAAAGAGGTCAAAACCAAAAGCAAGTCTAACTTTAACCTATTTGTCATTCATCAAAACTCAGGTTTAACTATTAGTGCAAATTGCACCAACAATCTCCCCCTTTTTGATGCAATGACAACCTGTGTTAAAGTTAGAAAATACCAGATAAAGCAATGAGTCCAAGAATAATATGCAAATGACATGCTCTAAGATCATAAATTTTTAATTTTCTAACTCAACCCTTAAACCCTCCCCCTTTGGCATTCATCAAAACAAAGAAATAATAAGTGCGCAAGCATCAGAAATAAAACAAGCAATCAAGTAATATGCCAGCCAAGTAAAAAAATACTTTAAGTATTTGGGGAAGAAAAATGCTTAACAAGCATACTAAGTTTCTGAACTGATTCAGAGGGGTAAGTCAAATTCTTAATTTAACACAAACAATTTGAGAGCATAAATGTTAAAGGAAATGACTAGGTGTAAATTTAGAAATGACTTTTTGAACACCATTTTCAAAAATTAAAAAGGGCTACCTTCAAAATCTTAATCTTTTCCAAAATAAAGAATATCTCAAGGCAAATTAATGAAAAAGAGAAGATTTTCCAAAAAAAAAAAATTTCAAAGGATCATTTAGAATATTTTCAGGATTAATTTGAGAAAAAAAAGATAATTTTTTTTTAAAATCCTTGTTCAATTAAAGAAGATATTTTCTAAAATAGTTTTCACTAAACATTTTTGAGAGTTAGAATACAAAATATAAACTCAAGCTCCCCCTGAACCAAGTAAGAAAGTTTAGCCCATTTTGAATGTCTAACCGTAGTTACTAGCTAACTATCTATAGGATAGTAGTTTTCACTAGGTTAGTCAAGTCAAGTACTATTGTCTAGCTTAGCTTTACAGAAAGACTACTTGACTTGATCAATATGAAGTTGGTATTTAACGCCCAGACTTGCTACGATGCACAGGTTTAAGCATTCTGAAGTCCAGGCAATACCCTATGCATCTCACCCCGTTCTAAGTTTTAGCATACACAAACATGTTATACCTAATGTGCTTTGTGAGATGCGACCTCTAAATCTATAGGAACATGCATCTCTAGGGGTCAAACTTAGGCTAAGTCCACCAGTCTCGAAAGTCAAGTTTGAAATCAAAGTTTTTTTTAAAAAAAAAAATTTAAGAAAATTTTAAACATCCTAAAGAATTTAAAACTTGAATTTGAATTTTGAATTTTATTAATTTTTGAATTTAAATTTTGAAAATGAATTTTTGAATTTGAGTTTTGAATTTGAATTTTATGAATTTTTGAATTTGAATTTTATTAATTTTGAATTTTGAATTTGAATTTTATTAATTTTTGAATTTGAATTTTGAATTAATTTGTATTTTATTAATTTTGATTTTGTTAATTTGAATTTTGAATTTTGAATTTGTTAATTTGAATTTTGAATTTTGAATTTGTTAATTTGAATTTTGAAATTTGATTTTGTTAATTTGAATTTTGAAATTTGATTTTGTTAATTTGAATTTTGAAATTTGATTTTGTTAATTTGAATTTTGAAATTTGATTTTGTTAATTTGAATTTTGAAATTTGATTTTGTTAATTTGAATTTTGAAATTTGATTTTGTTAATTTGAATTTTGAAATTTGATTTTGTTAATTTGAATTTTGAATTTTGATTTTGTTAATTTGAATTTTGAAATTTGATTTTGTTAATTTGAATTTTGAATTTTGAATTCGTTAATTTGAATTTTGAATTTTGAATTTTGAATTCGTTAATTTGAATTTTGAAATTTGATTTTGTTAATTTGAATTTTGAAATTTGATTTTGTTAATTTGATTTTGTTAATTTGAATTTTGAATTTTGAATTCGTTAATTTGAATTTTGAAATTTGATTTTAGTTGTCCTTATTCATCTCACTTGATCTAAGTTGTCAATCAAAGGGATCCTATGATTTGTGTGAGATAAGTTTGAGTTTGATTTATAAAAGTTAATCTGACCTTTTGTTAGATTCAGGTTTGACAAGAAGCAGTTTAAAAGTATACTTCCATAATTGGTTTCCAGGCCGTGGCGAGGCACAGAGGTCTTCTTTGGCCGAAGCCTTATTGGATCAACAACCACTTTCTAGGCAAAACCGCTTAAGAAAGTTGTACTTTTAACCTACCTATTGAAACTCCTTGGTCTAACTAGTCTAGGATGTGGCGAGGTAGCTTCGGCTAGTTCCACTGGGCTAAGAAGACCAAATAGAGGACGCCTTCCCCTACCTGACTCCTTAGATCAGCTTCCCTAACGTACTATCAGCTCGCCCTACCCTGGTACTGAGTAGGTCAAGTGTCAGACTAACTTTTGAAACTAGTCCTAGGTACCCAGACGGATAAAGGGTGACTTTGAGGTGCCAACTAATTTGGAGCTTCCCCCTAAATTGTAGACTGGGTGTCTAGGGTCAATGTAGTGGATGTCCCTTTTTGGGACATAAAGTTGATTCTGACCTACTTGCTTTGTTAGGTAAGCTTTCGGAACCCACGCTTTTCGTTGATTTTTGCGGGGGTAGATAAAGGAGATAAAGGATCTTTGGGCTGATCCTGATTTATATCCTATCCCAGATTTATTGTACATGCCCTTTTGTGATCCAAGAATGAGGTCAAGGTTCTTGGATCGGGTTGTGAAAGTTGCTAGTAGATCCTTAAGTTTTAGGACTTCGCCCTATAGAGTGGAGTTTTCAGTTTCAAGCTCAATTGTCTTTTGATTTTGAGTTTGTTCAGTTAATGTTCTGGTATTAATTAATTGCTCCTTAAGGTCTTGATTTTCCTTAAGGAGCTGGTCATTCCTAGATTCAGATGCAAGTAATTTTTTATTTAAAATGGAAATAATCTTAAAAAAATTTTCATTAACTGAATCTAAATATACCTTAGTCGAGTCGTCCGAAAAGAGTCCGATCTCTCGACTCAACTCGTATTCGGAATCTTCGTCGTGCTCCGAGTCTGACCCGGGTCCAGTTGCCATTAGCGCGAGGTAGCTTGTCTTCTTTGGTGGTTCATAGTCAGAGTTATCCGAACTCTCGTCCCAGGTGGCTTGAAGAGCCTTCTTCTTCTTGCTTTTCTTTTATTGGTCCTCCGTTTTGTAGGGACATTCATGTTTGAAGTGTCCTTTTCTGTTGCAACCGAAGCAGGTTATTTTGCTTTTGTCTCCATAACTGGTTGGCTTCATTATCTTTTGGAAATCTCTTTTCGAGAATTTGCTTTTCTTTTTGGCGAGGACTTTTCTTACTAAGTTAACCATTTGTTCCTCGTCATCTGAGTCTGAGTCTGACTCTTCTTCTGATTCTTGAATTTTCTTCTTCGACTTGACTTCTTTTGAAGAACCTGCAAACAAAGCAAATCCTTTCTTGGCCTTGGCGTTAGTTTGTTCGTGCAGTTCTAATTCACAGAATAGTTCATCTAAATTTATTTTGGAAAGATTCCTAGAAATTTTATAAGCATCTATGATGGATGCCCATAAAGAGTTTCTAGGAAAGGCATTTAGTGCATACCTTATAATATCTCTATTTTCTTGTTTGTGCCCAATGAGGTGGAGTCCATTTAGTATGTCCTTGATCCGGGCGTGGGGTTGGCTTGCAGACTCACCTTCCTGCATTTTTATGTTAAATAATTTATTCAATAACAAATCTCTTTTTGTTACCTTCGCATCTGAGGTGCCTTCATGCAGTTCAATCAGTTTGTCCCAAAGTTCTTTGGCAGATTCAGTTGGGCCGATACGGTTCAATTCCTCTTTGGTTAATCCGCATTGGAGTGTGTTCTATGCTTTGAACTCAATCTGAGCCCTTTTCTTCATTTCTAGGTTCCATCTGTCATGCTTCAGTAGTGCATTGTTTCCCTCGTCCATTGGTGGTTCGTAGCCAGATTGCACCGCGAACCATTGATCCATATCAGTCTTTAGGTACACCTCCATTCTTCATTTCCAGTAAGGGAAGTCTTCCCCATTGAAGAGCGGAGGACGGGCAGTACTATATCCTTCACCTTAAGCCATCTGAAATAGACAACAACAAAAGCACTTGTTCCAAGACTAGGTCTTGGATTAGTAATGTGGTAGGAAAAGGAGAAAAAAGGAACAAAAAAACGACTCGAAATGGTGTTGCCCAAATTCGAGTAAAATCGATAGAAAATATCTAAATTTAGGCAACAATACCTAATTTAGATCGTGCAGCGAAAACACAAAAACAAACGAAAAAGAATTGGATTTCCCCCGGCTCTTATGGTGGTTGCACCGATACAGAGCGAACTTGGCTCTGATACCACTTGTAGGACCAATGCACGTGAGAGGGGGGGTGAATCACGTGACTTTTAAAATCTTCGTTATAAAATCAGAGTCGATAGAAAATTGTACGATGCTTTTTATAACGTGCGCAGCAGAAAAATTAAAACGATATGCGAAAGCGAAAAATAATAAAAAAAATTACACGAGGAGTTTTACTTCGTTCGGAGCCTTCGCCGACTCCTACTCGAAGGCCCAGGTTCCTTGAACCTTTCCTGTGGGCAATCCACTAAAAACCTCTACCGATAAACTACCGATAGAGTGATTCGAATACAAGATTGGGCGGAAGTGTAACAGCCCTACACTTCCCCCTTAAATAATTTAAGTGCAGAAAAAAATTCGTTACCCAACACTTAGATTTATCTGAAGCAGCTTGGGTGTTGGGAGCGATCTTCCAGCAGCGGTCGGACAGCGTCGAGTCAAAGCACAAACTGCAGCAGAGGAGCGTGGAAGCAAGAGAGAGCCAAAGCTTGAACCAGAATCAAATTTTCTTATCTGTTAGAGGGCTTGCTTGCTTCTATTTATAGTGCCTCGATGCATGATCTTCTCAGCTCAAATTTTATCCATCAACAAGATAAAATAATTAAAAAAAGATAATGTTTCTATCCTTTGCTTCAATTAAGAAAATAATTTAAATAAAATATAAATACAGAATATTGAAAAGTTAGCCGAGAGGTTTTATCCTCTTACAATTTTATTAATAATTTAAAAGGAGATTTTATCCTTCCAGCTAAGCTTTACATGAGAATTTTAAGCATTAGTAGGAATAATTTTATTCTCTAAAAAGAAGGAAATATGAATATTTTAATTGATAATTTATCCTCCACCAAGGCTTTAGATAAGGAATAATTTTATAAAATTCAACTACAAAATCTAATTAAATAAATTCTGTAAAATAGAGTTAATGCATTTAGAATCTAATTAAATAAATTCTGTAAAATAGAGTTAATGCATTTAGAATCTAATTAAATAAATTCTGTAAAATAGAGTTAATGCATTTAGAATCTAATTAAATAAATTCTGTAAAATAGAGTTAATGCATTTAGAGTTAATTAGACCCCGTCCAAACCTGGATAAGGATCTAACCAGGACTCAACCGAGGTCACCAAAATGGGCCTAAGTTGGACCGCGCCTACAGTCCTAAAATAGGACCCGTCCTCACTGGTTCGCTCCTCCAGTGACTTACCTCACTTACCTCGTGCAACTCTACTCAACTTCTTAACCCACCAGGTCTTCCTGCCAGGGCTCAACCACCCTGGTCTTTTTGCCAAGTTTCAACCAACTTGGGCTTCAGCCAGTTGTCAGGCCCCGTGAACCCAACTGGACTTCTTGCCAGGACTCAACCACCCTGGACTTCCCGCCAGGACTCAACCACCCTGGACTTCAGCCTGGTGTCAGGTCCTAAGTCTTTCAACCCTGCACACTTAGTAAAGAGGTCAAAACCAAAAGCAAGTCTAACTTTAACCTATTTGTCATTCATCAAAACTCAGGTTTAACTATTAGTGCAAATTGCACCAACAAAAAGTACTAGTGGAGGATGTCAATTCCTTGGGTCTTCTTTAGTTAGTTGGAGTAGTAGGAAACAACTATGCGTTGCCCTATCAACAACGGAAGCTGAATATGTGGCAATGGGTGATTGTGTGTCCCAACTACTTTGGATCATGCACACTTTAGAGGATTATGAGTTACATTATTCCAAGGTCAAAGTCTTGTGTGATAATGTAAGTACAATCAATTTGACTAAGAATCCGGTTCACCACTCTAGAACAAAACACATTGAAGTGAAGCATCACTTCATTAGAGACCATGTGGCAAGGGGAGACATAGAATTACACTATGTTGAGTCCAAGTCAAACGTTGCCGACATTTTCACCAAGCTTCTTCCTGAATCGGAGTTTACATCCTTAAGAAGAAGCCTTGGTATGTGTTTTATAGAGGTATAAGATGAACCTTGGAGTAACACAATAGGAAGGTGGTGCTTGATCCATTAGGATGATACAATTGGTTCACTTGTGCTTATGGCATAGTGTTGAATCTTTAAATGTATCAAAATTATTGAAAATAGACCAACCATGGGGAAGGCATGTGTTTAATTAATGGACATATTGCCCAAAGATCATGGTTGGACATTTTAAACATTTGAAAACCATTTTATGTCTTATATGTTTTGTCATATGCTTAGAAGATATATGATTTTAAAATAAGGTTGAAAGATTGATACAAACTTAGTGGTTTTCAAAAATTTTAAACTTTAGTCAAAAGTCAAGCATGTTTGAAATTTTTCATGACCTGATATTTTTCCTTGATAGAGTATATTATATCAAACATGCTTGCAATTTTTTATAATTTTTAGATTTTTCTGGAATTTTTTGGAGGTTTTTGAAATTTGACTCAGAGGCTGAAATATCAGACTGACAGAGTATCAGTCGACTGCCCCTTGGGGTAGTCGACTGGCACGCCTGATTTCAGCCTGCTGAGCAATTTTTCAGAAATTGAAACTTCTCACATTTGATGCCATGGGTTTGGGTTGCTTGGGGCAATCGTTTTGATGGTGTCAAAGGGGGAGAATGGGTGGTTTAAGTTAGATTTTTAGCTTAAAATGGGTGTTTAAGTTAGATGTTTAGCTTAAATTTTGGAGTATGATTGAAAATGGATGAAAGCATAGGTTAAGGGGGAGGTTACCTCTTAGGTATTGCTATGTCTTATATTTTCAATT